>JAQLOL010000025.1:13829817-13864720 GCA_029783665.1 Naso thynnoides | reverse complement strand
GTGTGTGTTTGTGTGTGTGTGTGTGTATGTTTGTGTGTGCGTGCGTGCAGCAGAGTGTGACAGTAGGCACAGTAGGAAATGTTGGAGTCAAGCTTAAAGCTGAAGATCTGTATGGCAAGATGGCCTGTGTGTTTGTTTGTGTTTCCCTTAAGTATTTAAGGCACACACAAACACTCTGTAAAAGACTAGTCTGTGTCTCCTTTGTTGGTCTTTCTCTTTCTCATGAGAGACGAACACATGTGGGCTAATTTTCTTATCTGCTCTGACTGATAAGCCCATAGCCTGCACTCATATCTATGCAGAGGCTTTTCCACATGCTTCCATGTATGTCAGACTAGTTTTATTGGTCCCTCCCAGAAATGCAAACAAGCCAACGTCTGCCTGTCAACATTGCAGCACACATTTAAACACAATGTAAACTTGCCTTTGTGGTACACATTTGTCTGCTAAAAGTTTGCTTTACTGTTTTTGTCTCAATGTTAATACACTTTTTTTTAAATGTCAACATGAAGCATGTAATATGCTTTTATTTTGTTGTTTTAGTACTTTTTTCCTGACTTTTTTCGGGGGGGGGGGGGCTTCGGGGGCTTTCCTAAACCGGACTCGGTTTGAATCTGTTACTCCTTATTGACTATAATGTTTGATTTGAAAATGTGTGTGTGTGTGTGTGTGTGTGTGTGTGTGTGTGTGTGTGTGTTAAAGGTGTTGAACCGGTACTCTTCAGCCCCTCTCATTCCCGTGGCCCCTGCCCCTTTGGTGTCAGTGCTGCCTGCAGTATCTCTTCTGCCTCCTCCTGGTAGTGTGAGGGACTGCCTGAGGCTAAGGGGGCTGCCATACACAGCGAGCATAGAAGACATCCTCACCTTCCTGGGCGAGTTTACACATGATATCAGACCACATGGTGTGCACATGGTCCTGAACCAGCAGGTACATGCAAACAGCACCTTGACACACCCATGGACTGACATGCTCTTTGACACAGCACTAAAGAGTCACATCTGTGTGTCTCTGTTTCCAGGGGCGTCCATCGGGGGACTGCTTCATTCAGATGACATCAGCAGAGCGGGCGCTTCAGGCTTCCCAGCGGCTCCACAAACACGTGATGTCCAGCCAGCGTGGGTCCAACAGCCGCTATGTGGAGGTGTTCCCCTGCAGCGCCGAAGAGATGGGCCTGGTGCTGATGGGAGGCTCGCTGTCACACACACATACACACACACAAGCCCGGACCAGGAGTGGGACAGGGCTCAGCCCGCCGCCATGTAAGTCCAGACGTAAGTGCTGCTGGGAGCTGGGGGTGCTTCGGGACTGCAGGGTAGGTGGGCTCCTGCCGTGGGGGCAGGGTTGCTGGGTTTTCTCCAATCTAGTACTGTGTGAGTTAGGGGACATCTGGTTTAAAGAGGAGGATTCAAAACTGTGTGTGTGTGAGTGTGTGTTACCATGTGTGTGTGTTTGGTACCTCTTCATAATTTAGTGTGATTATATTACCAATCTGCATGCACTGAGAAATCTCACGTGTTAACTGTTTATTCTACCTTTTCATCTGCGTTCACACACTCTGATTGTAGTTCATCTTCCTTAGCGGCATGTTTGTCACTTGTTCTTAATTTAACTTGCTTACCACTGCTTTAGTAATTCATAAAGATCTGAAAGGGTTGGAAAAGTGTAAGCAACACAGCTAGTCAATGTTATGGCAAAACGGCTTACAACTCTCCAGTCTTATCAGATTGGTAGTAGTAGTTTTGGGATTTAGCCTCAGTAGACCAGCACATCTCTGGTGTGTGCGTCTCCTGTGCTTGTCAAATCAGTGGAGCTGTGGGAACGGTGCGCTGAATGCTGGTGCATAGAAATATGCTGTGATCTCCGTGTCAAAAAGATGCGCACTGCTGCGTTTCTAGTTACTAAAAAGAGTTTTGATTCAAAAGTAATGTTTATGAACTGAAGTGCACATGTTCACATGAGTGAAAGGTGATTTAAGAGTAGATGTGTGGGTAGTAGTGAGGTCATGTTAAGACAAGATGAAATTTTTATACTTCTGAATTAAGATAGACAACAGACGCTGATCCACACAACCGCATACTGAGCCTGCAGCCAGAAAAATTTGGGGGGGGGGTGGTGAATGGTGAGATGTGCAGGCGCCGACACCAAAAACTATGTAAAGGCCCAAAATGGCATGGGTCATAAACCGAGTCTTTCTCATAGCCTATAGCTTGTGTTTCTATGGAAAACATTTTCACAACCACTTCTGAGATCCTAACAGTGTCTCTGCTTTGAGAGCAACATTTGTATATTTTGAATAGAAAGACAGCTCTGTGCATTATCTGCTAGACTTAAACTTGTTTATGTAAAAGTAGAACTACAGTAAATACTCCCAAGACATAATTCCAAACTATGTTAATTCTCATGACATTTAAAGGACCATACCAGTGTGACCACATGTCATTGTGCGTTGTCAACATCAAACACATAGGTTTTACATAAACCCCACATATATTTCCCAAAATAGCTTTATCTATGAGACAGTGTTTGTTTACATTTTATCCATACTCAGTATACATTACAGAAAAAACCTGAAAATGTGTGACAGTGTTAGTTAAAAAGACTGCCGTGTCAAAATCCTTCATGCTAATATTCGAGCTAGGAAAGCAGCACTTGTAAGGAACTATTTTTCCAGGTGTAATAACTTGGGTCTGGATGGCTCTCAACTCCCCCCTCCCCCCCCCTCTCTCTGTCGCTTAGCAATTTTTTGACCAAATGAATGCACACATGTTCTTTAGAAGGGTGAATTAACTGTATCTAGCAACTTTCACATGTCCTATAGTGTTTCTCTATCCTGTTCCAACATTAATAGCAGTGGTTTAAAAATGCAGTCTACATTGAAAGTTTAACAACAACACTTGTTGAAGACAGGAGCAATCTCTGCTAGTGTTGAGAAGTCAAAAATAGACTGGTATGGTCCTTGAAATCCATCAAAAATGTGTTACATCTTTTTTATATTGGCCAACAAGTGAGCCATACAGATGGTGACATATCAGACCACTAATATTTGATAATGGGTTTTACACCCGTAAATTGCTCACCTGGCTGCAACATACTACTCAAAGTGAGCCGCAGTACAGTGCAATATATGCTAATTATTTATTACTCTTGGATAAGCTGAACCATGTTGGTCATTGTTTGCATGTTTGCATGAGCGCCTCGCTGACAAAACAAACAATGACCAGACATCATCATCATCATGATCACTATGATGACTTCTGTTGGTGGTTTTCAGTTTTTTAAGCATTTCTTCTCTCCCTCTGTTCTCTCCTCTCCAGGTTTATCTCCGCCATCCTACTCCTTCACTCCTGCTCCCCCTGTCCTTCCTACAGAGGCCGCTGCGGCCGCTGCCCTCTACCCTCCCATGGGTCAGGTGCTGCTAAGCCCTCGCCCCCTCCCCCCGGGACATGCCTACTACCCTGCTTCAGCTCAGCTATACATGAACTACACAGCCTACTACCCCAGGTAAACAGTGATAAAATGAAAACGCTACACGATGAAAATTTTTTATGGAAATTGTAGGATTTGATTCCAGCAAACCACCCAAAACTTTTCCAAATGCTCTGAATATCATTTAGGAATGAGTTAAAGTTATAACTTCACTCACATCACTTTTTGAGAGCTTGTTTGTTGTCCAAAAAAAAAGAAAAAGTAGACAGTTATTATTTATTCTGATTCTTTTACATTTGAACTACTTAAAGAAACAAAAGCAATAAAACATTTTAGGATCATCTTTACATTCACTGGAACTAATTCTATGATATATATAACTTTCACAAAACAACTGTGAAATAACTTAAAGATAGTGAAAAGATGCTCAGCAATTTTTGAGCAAATTGCTGCAAGCAACATTCAATATTTGCCCACAATATTTTAATACACAAGACTAAAAATTCAATGTATTTTTAAAATTAATAACTAATAATACAATGGTTTATTTTACTCTGGTATATTTTTCTATGGATTTTATTGTGTGCGTATCCGTGCAAAACAAAGTTCTAAGTGGAAATGGAGAAATAGCTCATATTTTGTTAAAATATGTCTTGCCAAGGAGAAAGGCTGTGACAAGGGTAGTTAATAACTGAACACTGTGGTATCAGAGAATTTGGTAAACATCAGTGACCTCTGTTTGTCCCAAGTCAGCCCTCTGTTATTGAGAAAACATTTCTAGACGACGCCCAAAGTTACTCCCAGTCTTATGATTCATGTGTGTTTTGTTTGCTTAGAAACATGCAGCATTCAAGCAGTTTAGTTTGTTTTTGCAGATATTTTCATGATAACAGTATGACGTTGTCTTCTCTATGGTCTTTCTCTAGTCCTCCTGGCTCACCTACCACTGTAGGTTTCTTCCCCTCCCCCTCCTCCCTCTCCTCTCCAGGGGGGTTGGTGCGCATGCCAAGTCTGACCTACAACAGCAACGGAGTCAAAGACCTCATTAATGCAGTGCAGGGATACCAGGTATGTCGCAGCTCTTTACAGTTTTAACATATGTACCTAATAACTGGTTGTTAATATTGTTCCTTTACATCTAAATCCTCTGCACCTTCAGGTTTTACATACATCTCAAGTGTTGTATTCAAGTCCTCCTGTTGTGGGTGTGTTTTGTGAGGCATCCACTGTGTTTGCCCAGAGGCTATCAAACTTGTTTATCCTGTCTACTCTCCCTGTTCTGTCACTCATGTACTGCTGCTTGCTTAGACTTGAATTGGAGGAACCTGAGTCTGTTTTAAAACTTGGAAGAGGTTGAAAAATCCCTGAGATATGATAAGAGATGACAGTTTTTGTGAAATGAGAGAGAGAGAGAGACTCGGATTGAGAATGAACAGTATTTTTCTCCAGTGAACAAACTCTTTTTCCACCACCATGCTGGAGTTTGCAGGTCCATGTGGCCTTTAGGTAGAGTCTTTCCTTGCATGTTTCTCAGCCTGTCTTCTGTCATTCCTCCCCCATCCTCACAACACAGTATGCCCCCGAGGATGCTCTCATGCACGCCCACGGGCATGTGCATGCTCACGACCCGGCCGGGACAATGCTTACGCAGCCCAAACAATGGGTGTGTATTTAAGGTGTCTGAGGCAGGTGGCAGGTAAGGATTGGTTGAGGGCTCTGTGACGGGGATTTAGCTTAGACAGGGGTTGTAGCTGTGACTTGGGTCTCGACTAGTTCAGGAGTTACTGGGCTCAAAATGACAGCGACATATCCTTTTTAGACAGGAATTTTTCACTAACCACACCCAGCAGCAACAATGGACACGTTTTTGACTGGGCTGAACGGTTAGACGAATTGCTTGGATTGTGGTTAATCATTGGTTTGTCTTGGATTTTTTTTTATTGATGGGTTTCTTTTTTCTCACCAACTGCAAGACTCTTTAATGGTAGTTTGCCTTATCTTGTTCTGGCTATTACATTTCTGTTTTCCAAAAAAGTTATTTATGGTAAGCAACACAGCAATAACTAAGAGGAGTAATTGACCGTTCGCTAAACCCTGCCACCAAACAGCAATTGTCCATTTGTCATAGCTTAGTCACCATAACTAGGCCAAGCAGACCTTTTATGCTTTGGATTTCTTTATATGCTACAATATTAAGAATAGGGCTCTAGTAATAGCTGTACTCTGAATCTCATAAGCTTTTATTTATTTATTAATTTATTTGTAAGGTTATAAGAGATTTTTTATCACATTTCTAGAAACAAAAACAGCAATAAAATGTGAGGAATGGATTAAACACTGTTTACTTTCTTATAAAACCTGATCATTAGCATCTCTGGCTAATTAGCTCAAGACCCACAGTAGTAACCCAGCACTGCTTCCATACTTGCTATCAGCTACCTTACTGTATTATAATGTGGGGTTACAGGTTATGGTAGAAAAATTAAATATTTGTTTATAACTTGAACACTCATCGCAGGGATCAAAGTATAGTAAAAAAAAAAAAAAAAGGAGGGTAACAGCAGCAACAGTTTCCTGCAACTCCCATGAAAGAGTATCACATTGGCCAAACTTTTGCTTCTAACCATCTTAATTATTTCACTGTTAGCTTACATTAGCTACTTAGCTACAGCTAATAAAATCTGCTGTCTTATCGACTGCCTAAATTTGATGTTATTAGCTAGAAATGAAAAGAAACATTGAATTTTCCATGCACAGTGTTACGTGACTCACACCTGGAGCTTGGAAATGACATGGGTGAGCATGAAACTCTCCCGGTTCAATTATCAGTTCACAATCTAAACTCTGTAGGAAATATCTGCTTCTTTAATTAAAGAGTAGAGGGCACAAAGTTGTGGGATGGGGTGGACTTTAACTCCAAGGGTGCACTTTGGCAAAAATTCTGTCATTGGCACTGCTAACCATGGTTGAGTTGAATTAAGAAACAGTGGAATTTTTTTTTAGAAAACTACCATAATGAAGCATTTTTAATACACTCTGATTCCTCACTGTTGTAATAACCCCTGAGGCTCATGGGTATAGTAGTTTTTAGAGTCGTTATGCCAAAATGAGGCATACATTTTTTTATTAATTTTATTTGATTTCTTCAGAAAACAAAATTTGATCAATATAAATTGGTGCCTCTAACATAAATCCACATGATTAAATGTCATTGTCCAAAAGCATAATCGTACAAAAATATTTCCTCATGCCTCCCACTTTTCCACTTAATTGTTTAAAAAAAAAAAAAGAGTTGTAAATGTGCCTTAGTAACATTGTAAACTATATTATGTGCTGTGAATTGAAAGCTCAGCAGGCATATGGCAACAGTTACTAGGGGGGGCGGGGCTTTGCGAACGATCAATGTTGGTGTCAAATCATGTTGGTGTTGTAGTGTTATAATAGATTGGTAATAACAGGTTTGGCCTTTAGAGGGTTGAGAAGGTGTTGGGTAACATCTGGTGCTGGTGTAAGGGCTGTGTGTTTGATGCTTTCACACTGAAATAATACCCTTTTGTCTCTTTTCCCTTTCCTTACCTCAAACTGTGCTTCCTCTCCCCATCCAGAGTCCAGTGGAGTCCATTTCTCTCCTGAACAGCAGTCTGATTGGTCAGTCCAGTGGAGGTGATGCTCCTCTTATGTCCCTCCCCGCTCTCATGACCAAGCCAGCGGGGCAATACCTGGATCTGACCCTGCTGTAGGGTCACAGATATACAAAGGTCATGTGAGAGTTTGTTAAAGACTTGTAATATATTGTTAGGTTTTTAAAAGTAGTCTTTTAGATGTGTTATTTATATCTATAAGAATAGAAATTAATGTATTTTATACCAAAATCATTGTGGCCTTAGCCAAAAATAGCAGTTTTGTCGTATATTGCACATTATGTATTTTAAAAGCTTTATAAAGATTTTTTTAAACATGTTATGATATTATAATCACTATGATATGACTTAGAAACAGATAAAACAAATTCCTTCAGCTTCTCTGTGAAGAGTGAAAGTGTGTGTGAGTGTGTTTCAGTGTGAAAGAGATGAAATGAGTATTATGCATAGCTGTGTTGATACATCCTAATACTTAATCTGTTTATGCAATGCATTTTATGTGTTTCTATACATTTGATACAGATACAGTGATTGTATTGGAAGCTTTAGTGCATGAAGAAGTTAGTTAAAAAATTTTAAGATGTTTACATAATGCCAAATATCAATGCACTGCTAATCAGTAAGACTACAAATGATTATAATAGCAGTATCTTTGAGTGAAAACATACTGTATGTTACACTGAGTTTGTCCAGCAGTCTGATCCTTGCATCGGGCTACGCTTACAAAAATGTGACATCTCCCACAATACCCTGTTTATATTTTGCGTAATGCCAATGTTGTCTTGCCTTTTGTTTTGTTTCACATACGCACAGAGGACGTTGCCTGTTGTTTAACCACAGGTTTGCATTCTTCAAGAGAACTCTTGTCAGATGTCAGCTTACTGAGTAAATCTAAGGAGCCAGAGCTGGTTCCTGACAGATTTTATTACGTGTTTCATTCAGATAAATCCACAAAAATTAATCAGTCCATCACACTTTCCTTGTCTTCCCTTTACCATCTACACTGACGTTGAGGACTGCATAGGAGTGAACTGGTCTCCATGCAAAAATCTCTTTGCCATTTCACTACTTAATAGTTTGCAGAGTAGATGAAAGGTTGAGAAGGAAAGGAAATGATGAAGGACACCTCTAACATGTACTTTGTGAATTTTATTGCCGTTTTTGCCCTGCAAAGTTGTTGTTTGGGCTCCATTTTGCTATATACATGTTCCACTGTAGGAATTTCTGCTCAGGATATCCTGCTTTGGTAATAAAGAAAAAAAAACCAATAAACACAACATGTGAAGTCTGCCGCCATTCAGCTGTTTGATTTCATTATTTGCCTTCTGTGTGTTTCACTGCACTTTGCTGTGTACTTATTGTGCCTCTCTGTGCTTTGGGAGAGTGTGTGAAGTGCAGGAGCAGAAACACACAGGTGGAGCTGTGTGATGACAGAATGTGGCCACAGGCGAAACTGCGGGAACTCCCTCACACTGTCCTCACTGATTATTGCTGCGTTTCCCACACACACACGCACACACGCACGCTAAGGCAAAGAAACTATTGTCCCTCGGACACACTAAACACATTATCTAAGAGGAGAACCCTTTTTGAATGGGGTGGAAAAGTGAAGAATAGTGTGTGCAGGAAGGGGGAAGAGAGAAGGAAGGCACACAAAAACATGTCAGACCCCCTCAGGCAGATTTGGCATTGTGTAATACAATCTTGTGAACCCCACCCAATTTGATCCCTTTTAAACACATTCGCTCATTCTCCCACTCACAGAAAAAAATCTCAAACCCGCGTAGCAACACCATTAGTATCTATGCAACAAAGCTCAAAATACGTTTTTTTGCCATACCTTTTATCACTTTGTTGGTAGAGTTTAGTGGAAAATGTATCTAATCTATTGTTGGTAAAAAATGCTGTGTAATTATACAAAGTTCTGAAAGGAGATATTTTTTACTTTGTCTGAAAGTGTTGTTTTGCATGTTAAGTGCAAATCCTGACATAATTGCGACCATTTTGGATTAGTTTAAATTGTTTCTTTAGCTAAAAATTACAACTTACACAAAGACATTTGTTTGTGGTGTGGAATATATTTTAAGAACAAGAGTAAGGAAAGTAATTTCATGAAGCACAATCCAGATAAATAGGGACTGTTAGAAAGTTATTAGGAGGGAGGTGGTGTGAGAAAATGGGGAGGGGGCGGGAGGTTATATTTGTTTGTTTTTTTTACATAAACAGAGGGTTGTCCGATTTATTTGGGTTTTTTTGCATTAAAATTTATGCATTATTTAATCAACTTAACTAGAGTCTTTCAGTGGAAAAAGTTTGTCACCAAAGTGCTTTCTGAGGGCACCATGAATGGCAAATGTACATTTTGCTGTACATAAAGAACAACAGTCAAGTCTCTGTAACAGGGATTTCTTTTCAAGCTGCTGACAGGACAACTTTCTCTGTGTCAATGGTGAGGAACAGTAAATGTTAATCTAATTAAACATTGCTTCTCTAAAAGTTTACAATTTTTCTTTTAAATCAACAGTTTCATAATATAAAAATACTAAAGTGATAAAGACCCCACCCCTCCCATTTACTTATTCAGTACCGGTGTTAGATGTTCATTTATTTGCTCTAAATTTGAATGTAAAGAGTTGCTTGAATGCTCTGTAAACAGGTTGATCCAGGTCACAGATAATCAGGTTGGCTCATTTGTAAACGACGATTGCTAATTCTGCTCCTCATGTTCCGTAAGTGCAATGTAAAATTGTTCTTTTGACATTTTAGGCTTGAAATCAGTGTTGAGGTAATTAGGGAGCAGGATGCTGTAGTTTTTATATATTCATATATCTATATTCAGTTTGGATCGAGTCAAACACTTGAGTCCCCACCACCACCAGCCTAATAATTTTACAACAGTCCCTTGTTATGCTTGCTTTTTATTGACTCTTCCGCATGCTTCATATTATTTATTTAAGATCCAAACATTTGCAGCTTATTTCTCCATTTTTATGAACCAGGGCCTTTCCATAGCCCTTCGCCATGAAAATAAATCGTCTAACACTGAGTGGTTCACTGGAGGACAAAATGAAGGTGCAATTACAGGCTGACTCATTGTATTGTATCTGATAGGTGTGTAGAGGCAGATAAATCAGCAATGTTCTTTATAACAACATTTCTTCACAGGGAAGGTGAGGCCTACATACATACTTACCATGGAGGCACACAGGGCGAGGCTGATCCACATTCCCATGTCAGTGCAGAGAGCACAGTGGCACTTTTTTTTAAACTGTCGATGTGGCCTTTATTAAGATCCAACAGAGGGAAGGAACAATACAATCAACATACAGCGCAGCAGCACATCATTGCTGCCTCAGATGTGGAGGTGACAAAACGAGGGCTGAAAGAAAGCTGTAAAGCAGCACGGTCATGCTTAAACAATAGCTCATTACCAAAAACATGACGTCTGAGATGGGTTTTGCATTTGACCTGTGACGAAAACTCAAAATGCATGTAAAATTAGCAAAGTGATCCATGATGTGTTCCTGGTGACTACACAGGATCAATGTGTTCAGCTGCCACGGGAGCCGTGACTGCAGATTTGTCTCCTTCTAGTGGTTAGATTGAGACTGTGGCCACTCTCAACATCTACACTGAGTTCGACTTCACTTTCATTTCACACCGTTCAGAGAGGTTTGTTTTTTTGTTTTTTTTTATCTCAAATGCTGCAAATGTTTTGGCATGTAAAAAGGTATATGGTAAGGAAATTAGCATTTACAATGCTCCGCTGTCAGCATATTAATAACAGTGTCTATTTACATTTTAAACAAACTTACTTGAAAGGGAATTCAGTCTCATCCTGTGATTTGTATAAAGTGTAGAAATAAATGCTTCAACAGTCGCAGTCTGAGACACAGTTTAGCAATCAACAGGGATACAGTGTTGATGAAATAGACTTAAACATAACCCAAACACAAATCAGATAAATATCTCATCATGTAACATATTTATCATGCAAGCAGCACCAGTCACATCTGTAGCTTGTGAATTATGTCTGTGTGTGTTTGTTTGTGTGTTTTTGTGTGTGTCAGTGAGTCCATTTTGGTCTCACTTTTTTTTAACAGTTTAAGTTTAATTAATATAAAGAACAGTCCTTCTGAAATAACAGTAAGCAAATATAACAGTTAGCCTTTCAGCCTTTATGCAAATATATATTTATAGCTGCTAAATGTAATATGCCAATATACAAATGTCACTTGCAGCGAACAACTCCAGGTCTTCTGCTTTCTCTTTCCCCGAGGTCTGCTGTACTTGGCGATGTTGTCACAGGGGTCAATGGTCAAGGTCTCAGAGCTCGGTCATCAGAAGGGCTCTTAGTATCTTCTCTCTGTCTAGCCTCATTTCCTCTCCGCTGCAAACACAGAAATATCAAAACATCATGTCATTAGAAGGTTGAAGATAAAAATTTAAACTACACAACTGTGTCTGTTTCCTGTATTTTTTTCTTTATGTAACAACTTGTCAAGAGAGATATGGCAAAAAAGGGCAATACAAAAACACTTATTATTCATTACGATAGGTGGTACACAAAAAAAGTGTATATACTGCTCTTTATGTTTGGAAAATTTTACAAAGAATACATAGGCCTACAATATTTTCTTCTTCTTCCTTAGCTTTCTTATCATTTCAGCTGATGAGTTTTTCCAATTAATAAAATAATTACTAATTAAATACAATTAAATAGCAGCTCAACAGGCGTTAAACTACACTCAAATCACTTTACCTCTACAAGAGTCAGAGACGAGTCAGAGGCTGAAGAGATGGTCGCTACTGCTTCTCTGCTATGTAAGGCTAGCTAGCTAGCTTTCAGCAGATTGCATGGAGTAGCCTGTGGCCCATGATTAAAATTAACTTCTCTCTGAGCGGTATCACAAGTTAAATTACCAAGGTCATGAAGAATCAATTATTTGTTTATCTTTTTATTTATTTTTGGGTCAATTACAGAAAACAAAATGTAGTTTATAGACTAACTTCAAGCCAGAGTGCTAGCCTTAATGTAGTGCCCACATATGGTTTTATTTGGCTTTGTCTAGTTTTAAAAAATTTACATGCTGCCTTTTCTCCCCAAATTACACATTGATTAAGCTATTGTCACAATGTCAGATTCTGTATCAACCCATTTTGAATTGTATTGCCTCTTTCAATGGAAGAAAGGGAAAGGAAAATTAACTGGTGATTACTTTGATAAATTATTCATCCTTTCAGAGTTTTTTTAAAGCAAAAAAACAAACAAATGTGTGTTCTAGCTCCTTAAATGTTAAGATTTGTTGCTTTAGCCTATCTTTACATGGTAGTAAACTGAATATCTTTAGGTTCTGAAATTGTGGTCAGAAAAAAAGAAATACGTCAAGCTGATGGAAATTTTAACACACAATTTTATCATAATCAGCTGCTGTATTGATAATAGAAATAGTTGTTAATTATCCACTAGGCACATATGAATGTGACCCAGATCGGTGGATAGTTGAGGTGTGTTACCTGTTGTTATGGGCAGCAATGTAAGGGACCAGATGAGGAATGGAGCTACGGTAGTAGGAAGGAGAGAGATGGGGAGAAGGTGAAGGGGAGGGACAGCATGGACTACCCAGCTCCAGTGCTGGCATGTTATCCACCTGCAATACGCATCAGTGCATACAAAAAGACACAAACATCCCTCTGTTTACTCACAGATAATACTGAAAAGCTAAACTAATTCCACTTAAGTGGGGTGCGGGGCAATAGGCAAACATCCTTTATGGCTTTTTTATGAGTGTGTGTTACCTGTGGATATATGGAAGGCTGTATCTGTTTGTCCAATGAGCTGGTAGATCCTGACTTTCCTGTACTCTGGGAGGAGATGGCTGCAAGTGCTTCTGGGAGATTATCCTCATCCTCATGGTTACTGACGAGCAACAAATTGAGAGAGACTGAATGACTTACATGACCTGCAGATTGCTCTGAACAAAATGTCATTCTCAAAGAGCAGAGATAGCGTTGCTTCTTCTTTAAGTGCCCTGTGGAGTGTTTGTTTCCAGAGTACAATTTCCCTCTTGGAGCTCTGCCCTTCAACAGTAATTAAAGATGACATGTACTCACAAGCTGAATTGTCTGACCAGTCGTTTTCTACGGGTGGTGCTTGTGTTGGCTTTGGACTGCGGCCTCTCCGGTGTCAGGTTGCCATCTTGCCGATGAGGTGTCTTGTCTGCAGTGAGACTGGATGCAGCCGAATCTTGGGATGAGCTCTGATACCTAAAGGTCAGAGTCATCAAATGGAGAATTAGTCTCAATGATCATGTGCAGAAACATGCAAGCGCATGAACAAAGCATGAAGGCACTGGCCTGTCACTGTGGGTCTCATTCGAGTTCTTCGCTCTTGGTGTTGTTGGAGCTTCCTTCTTTATCATGGAGAAGAAGAGAAAAGGATGCTGTTGTAAGTGAGCTGTAGGGAACACAAGTCTCTAGACAGTTAGGTGAAAGTTCAGTACTCACCCTGAAAGCAGCCTCCATCTGAGCCTTTAGGATGTTGCACTTAAGATGGTCAGGGAGCATCGCAGGAGAGGCAGGGGGATGGAGAGACTTTTCGGACAGCTGCTTCTCCTCTCCCTGGCAGGGGAGCAGGGAGGAAGGTAACGATACTTGGGCAAGATCTTAATGTGAGCAGAATGGGATAACAGTGTTATGGGATGGCATCTGACCTTGTTGTCCATGTTGATGTGCAGTGAGGGCCAGGGGGGAGAATCACTCTCTGACTCCAGAGCTTTGAGCAGAGACTGAGAGATGTCCAACTCATCTGCAGGGCAGGGAATGGCTCGACGTTCTAGTGCATACAAAGTTGAATGAGAAAAACACATGATAGGTGTTGTTTGTTTTTGTAGAGATATGCTAATTTATAGACACCTATATTCTTTAGTGTGAATGGACTCATTGGGTTGGTCAGAAAATAGCTGATGAGCCAGGATATAGTCCAGCTTTAAAGAGAAAGAGAGAAAAAGGAAGCAAAAAACAAGAAAAAGAAAGATTGAAGAGAGAAAAGAAGAGAAATGAAAACAGGAAAGGATAGGAGCAAACAGAGAATGGGGATGGAAAGAAGGAACAAAAAAGTAAAAGATAGAGAAGGAAATAAGAAATAAAAGAAGGAACAAAAGAAAGAAAGACAGAAATGCACAGAGCTCTTTTAACAGGTTTGTGATTGATTCCTGAAACTGTAAATACTTCTGCACTGAAACACCAAATGACATTAATCTTCACTGTACTATGTTGATGGGAGCCGTCTGAGCAGGGAATATTTCAATCCCTGTTGTGAATGCATGGCTAGATATTGCTGGGGTTTTCAAGTCTATCCTAAAACATAGATGCAACCTCTTCTCCTGTTCATTTTAAGAAATCCCTTCATACTGCATCTTCAGTGTCAGAAATGGGGGACAAAAGTTCACAGTCCTGTCACAGTCATGTGGTCTTAAATTTATCTGAATCTAATTAAAAGCATCAGCAGTAGGTCTTCGAATCCAGTGAATGTCTCCAAAAGTCACAGCCTTTTATTATATACTATGGTTTCGTATTTTACGCAGTTTTTAATTTTGTTTTATTTTATTTTTAAATCAGTGGTTATTTTCCAGAGTGGGTTTTAATTGTTACAGTTTAACTTTTACTGTCTAAAAATCTCTAAAAAACTTTGAAGATTTTGATTGTTTGTTTATATTTTTTGTATAACATTGTTACAGTAATTGGGTACTTGTCATGGAAAAGATTCAGTAAGTTCAGAAGAGGTATTACATTACCAACACAACACATTGAGAAGACAGTTGTCTCACAGTAAGCATGCCAGTCTCAATTAACATATGCACCAATGTGTTGACAAATTTGAAACGAAAAAATCATTTCCTGCACAGGCATATATCTATTTTACCTTAGCTAGTTTTTCCTCAAACATAATTGTTGTTACTTTTTATTATATTTTACAGTCTAGTTTTTATTTTCATTCCAGACAACTAGAAACACTTTAGTTGTTCACACAGTTTTAGTTTTTTGTTTGATTCAAGGTGACTTGATAATAACTTTGGGTAGTGTGCCATACAGAGGGGACTTCCTACTTAAAAGAATGTCAGAAAGAACTGATTTGACTTGAAAATGGTTGACTTCATCCTTTAAGTGGGAAAGTTTGGTTTGTGTGTGATTTGAATGAGCCAAACCTTGAACAAACACTGGATGCTGACCAACATACAGCAGTGAGCATGAAAACAGCACCAGTAATCAGTGTAGACATATCACAGATTTACAGACAGTTTGGGCAGCTCTTTCTCAGTCTGACAGTACTCACTGTTCTTAGCGTGTGAGTGGCACAGCGTGTCCTGGCTGTGTGTGTGGCGGCGGTGGTGATGATGGTGGATCTTTCCAGAAAACGAAGTCTCATTCTCCTCAACACTGAACTGATGGTCTGAGGCGGGACCGCTCAGAGGGAAACTGAAGACAACACATCCATTTACAACAAATCATGAAATGCCATTTTCCCACAAACTTGAATGATCAAAATAAAATTTTATGTACCTTTTAATCACCCCAACCTTATCAAGGTTTTTAGATCATGGTCATCAACAACAACAAAAACAATGATAGATGTGAATAAAGACAGCATATGACTGATAAAACAGTAAAGACAGATCTTTGAGAATGTTTGCATTTACAAACATTTTGTTTATTTGAAAAGCAACGCCAACATACCTAAAGGCCTCAGTGATTCAAGTAAATGTTACAGAGCAAAAGGCAACACACTCTCACAGCACAACATTGGCCACACTTTCTGTAAACAGTTGGTTGATTTAGAAAATCCATAACCTGCTATAACAACGTAAAGCCTATTCAAAAAATATTACTCCAAAAGCACAATGCCACATATGCAGGATTCTAGTTCATGCTTCTATTTCACTCTGAGCTATACACTATACATTTAAAGCAGCCTAATCCCTAAACCAACATTAAATATGTGCTTAACTCCTCCCTTCGACCTGGTGAGAATTACCTCCTTTAGCAGTCGCATCACTTAATCTCTCTGAAATTACAGTCATCTGGATAAATTAGCACTCGCGTGATTTCTAAGGCACGGAGACAAATGTAAATGAGATCTCGCAGTTAACGTTTAGGGATTAAAACACCAACCGTGATTACATGAAAACGCCCTTCAGAAGACCAAGAGGGCAGGAAGCTATTACACCTGGTCTTAGGTCGAGATTACTTGTGTTCAAGTTGGTTTTTTTTTAGTCTGTCAGGAACTTTCAAAGTCTGACAATGTTTGTCTGTACATGAATGGGGAGGAATATGTCTCTGTTTGAGGAATATAAGAATAATGTTAGTGGGACATTCTGAGCTCTACAAATGTAAATCATATATACATATATATATATAATTATTATATTATATTAATTATATTAAAGGTCCAGTGTGTAGGTTTAGTGGATCTATTGGCAGAAATAGAAAATTATGTCAGAATTATGTTTTTATTAGTGTTTAATCCCCTGAAAATAAGAATCCTTGTGTTTTGATGTAATCAGCATGAGCTTTTATACCTACAGAGGGAGTGGGTCCTCTTCCACGGAGTCTGCCATGCTTTCACAGTACCTCAGAACGGACAAACAAAACACTGTGAATTTTGCGGTCTCTGTAGTTCTCTAGTAGAGGCGAGCTGTATTCATTTGACTGCAATCTGCAACCTTGCCACTTGGTGCCACTATATCCGACACATTGGACCTTACTGTTAATATTAGTCTAACTTTGATTTGGGAGGTAATCATGCTCTAATTTTTTGGAACAGTGTGCATAATTTTGTGACTACAGGCTAAAACTTGAAACCGATTTGGCAAATTGAAACCATTTAAAAATTTGTCCAATTAATTATTAGCAGCGCTTGTTTGCAAAAAACCCATTAATGTACAGACAAGTATCTCTAGTTAATTTTCATACTGATGAAAATTTTAAAATGTGATGATTTTGAGGCAAATTCTGCAGTCATAAAGAGCCCTTTTCTCTGTGATTTCTAAGCAGATTTATGGAGGTTTACTTGCACTGGACATCACACATACTGTATACATGTAATACACTTGGAAAGTGTATGTAAAATTTAAAGATATGTGTTCAGACTTGACTGAGTTATGACCCTGAGAAGAAGTGCAATTTTTGGCACAAATTGCAGCAGTCAGGGGTGCTCAGGGGGTGTAAAGTATTTTATCTGTCTCTCTATATATACAAGGCAATACATCAGTAACTACCTTCCTGTTGATTTAAGACCAGATTCAACCTGTTGCTTTAACCTCACATTTCTTTCCCTCTTGTCTCTCCTTCCAAACCTCCACTTCAACTCTCCTGTCACCATGAATGAGTCAATTTGAAAATGTATAATCTCAATGATAAAGTCTTGTGTCCTTTGTGGGATGTCACAAAGGTGCACAGTGAAACACACATGGGGATTTAACAAACAGATGATGGCCGAGGTGATGAGGATGATGGAGGCAACTTTTTCCCAGTTGAATCCATCAATAGAGCTTCTTCCTCTGGGGCAGCAGTCTGTGTAAGTCTCAAAGTTAAAAGTCTGGGTTTGAAATTTCCCAGGGTCACACAGAGGTCAGAGTGCAGTCATGACCTTGTCCCTGTAAACCACACTGATAGATCCTGGGAGGGTGCCACTGGTTCGCTCCGGGACAGGAGGAAGACTGTACACAGGACTCTCAGCCTCATCAGAAGGCCTGAACATCACACACAAACACACACACACATGTATGGGTATGGAGTTAGACAAGGCACACACACAGACATATGAGGTGTATAAGTGGCATGAAGTGTGATGAAAAACAGATAATGTGGAGGAGCTAACAGAGTGTCAGATGAGTGAATTTGTCAAAAAACAGAAACTCAAGGACCCCTAAAGACGGATGGTACTTGCATCATCATGTCCTCCAGTATCTCTAAGCCTCACTCTCTGTGTCCTCAGTGTCTTACCTGTGTGATGGTGTGTGTCCAGAGGGCTGCAGGTACACGGGGGGTGTGAGAGCAGGATGGGGCGGGTGCCATGGCTCATGACCAATAGGAATGTTGTGCTGGTACTGGAGGGGAGGAGAGGAAGCAGATTGAAGTGAAATTAAATGTTGTCACTCAGGCAGAGCCAGATCAGTGGCTGCCACATGTGTGTGTGTGTGTGTGTGTGCAAATGAAAGTGGGTTATCTGAGGTCACTCACTGGATGTAGGCTGGGATCAGGGCTGGTGTGCGAGCTGGAAAAGAATGACAGTAATCACTGATAGCAGTTTAAAACACACAAGTGAAAAAATAATAAATAAGAAGCAAAATATCCTCAAAAAAAAATTAAAACTACAGATACATGAGTATTTTATTTCTTTTTTTTTCCTTTTGCAAAAGGCTGTTTTCGTGTTTAAATTCAGATTATCTATGCTGTTACGTGGATTAAGGACGATTGAGAGGATGAGGAATGAACATGATAAATGGAATGTCCTCACAAGTACAGTAGCACAAATGTGCAGGTGTGTTTTATGTATATTAGTGGATTTTTTTACCTGATATGTGGCGGCTTGGCTGGAGAAATGGCAGCTGGCAGAGCAGGACATGAAGTCAGTGAGAGAAAAAGAAGAGGAGCAGAAAATAGGACAAATTGTCACTTTATCTTCATTTATCTGCACTTTTTCAAAGGAGTTATCTCATGTAAATCTGTTTTTCAGTCTTGATTTTACTCTGAGCTCTCAGCTGTGACCGACACTTCAATCTGTTTTGTATTGGAGGGCTGAGTGAGAAAGAATCCAATAAATAACGATGTGTGGACGCCAGCACTGACAGTTTTGAGGTAAATACAGTTTGCAGTCTGCCCTTGATCATTCATGTATAATAGATCATGTTTATGCTTGCGTGCAGAGGGTATGGAGGAGTGAGGAGTACTGCAGGTGGTTTTCACAAAGCAGGAAGGTGATGCTTAAATGTAACAAAATCTAGAGCTTTGTTGAACCTGTTGAACTACTGCTTAATTTTATACATTTTCCCTGACAATTTTACAGATTTCAGCTTTTCCCTTTGTCTTAGAAAACAAGATGTTCGACAGTAACTCGGCACAGCAAAGTCAAGTTTTCCAAATGACTTTCATGATAGCACATGCAGGCACGTAAAGGATTAAACAGGTGCAGTTAGTCATCAAGGTTTGTTTGTGCTGATAAGTCTCACCTTTGCCCAGCGACTGTGTGCGAGAGGGGTATCTCTTGCTCGGCCTTCTCTCGAATGTGCTGGCTCTCCTCAGTCTGCCTCCATGAGTGGCCTGATACTCCGTCTTACCACTGAAACGTGGAACAATAAATATATTATTATTAAATATATTAATATATTATAAATATGCAGTTTTTAAAACAATTGCTTAGAATTTTCTTATGAATTAGGAACCCTGTGCATACAGCACACAGAACTTTTTTGTACTGCGTAAAGGAACTGTGCTGAACTTTATGCTAAAATGACACATTTAGCATCTTAAAGTTCTAACAAATATAAAGGTTTTGTTGTGCCACTTTTTATTATGCTAGAATTTATTCACTGGCATACTTTTTGATTAGAATAAATCATTTATTCAAGTTTGTGCAAGTTAAAGCTGGAGTAGGCAGTTTATCTCTGGAGTCATTGGGCCAAAATCAAATAATAATCTTTCATCATATTGTAATTTAGGTTGTCTGAAAGAACACTAGACCGACCATGGCAACTCTGCCTGGCCTGTGTTCAGGCTTTGGAAAATGAAGACTAAAACAGGTACTTTTAGGCCAATCATAGTAATTTCAGAGAGCGCATGTTCCTATTGGCTGCCCTACGCTGCACCTATTAGCAACAGGTGACGTCGCTATGAGCTGATTGGCTGCTGAAACAAGTGACCTGCCTTATGCTCTCAAACTGGTCTCTGGGAACAATACTGCCTGCAGGTGACACCGTCAGCTGGCTTGAGTCGAGGTGAGATGGACCAATTTACTCTGCTGCAACCTTCCATGCAACCGTTTTGTCTCATGAAGTTTTTAGTCGTCTGACTTTAATGTAAAACAGACTTCATGCTGCTTCATTCAGCTGCTCTAACAAATAGCAGGAAGTGTACCTTCAAGTGTGAGAAACTGCTTTGACCGTATCTGATGATAGTCAGAAGAAAACAAACGATATGAAGGGGATTTCTCAGTCGCCATAGGAACAGGTCCATGTAACCATAGATACACTGTAGTCATAGATACAAAGGCTCTGTTTTATGTGACACTCTATTCCCCATATGCTGGTATTTGTGCTGGCCACAACCACCTGAGTGAGCCAGCTTGTGTTATCCCTCCTCAGTCACTTCTACACTTTTCAGGTGAGTCTGTCTCTGGGTTGTACCTGAATCTGAAGCGGGACCCGAGTCGCGTGAAGTCATTCCGGTTTGTCTTGCCCGCGGTTGGTTGACGGAGCCGGAAAAAGGAGTGGCTCTCCACGGCGCACTTCCACAGGTGCTTGCAGCTTTTGGAGCTGGCGAGCTGGAACACAAACGTGTGCTCCTGCTCTCGACCCTGCACAACCAGGAAACAACCAAACACTGTCAGCCAATGTGTGTGTGTGTGTGCCTGTGGTTGTTTGTGTTCATGGAAGTTGTTGTAAAAGCATACGAACCTGATCATCATCCTCCACTACAACCAATGTGAGTCGGCTCTTTTTAAAGTCCAGTCGAGTGATTTTAGGCCTGAAAACACAGAAAGACAAACAAACCAATTTATCTACAACTCCTCTCCTCAGGTTTCAGTGTGATTTAACCCTAAAATATGTAGCATTTCCACTTTAAAGGACCATGCCAGTCTATAATTGACTTTTCACCATTAGCTGAGATCACCCCATTTTCTATAAATGTGGTTGCAAAAATTGGACCATGTATATACCTGTGTAGTTCTCAAAGTGCATTTTTAAACCCCATTTACTGCCATTCATGTTGACACAGGGTATAGAAATACAAAAGGACACTTGGCATAGGTAATTCACCCTTCTAAAGAAAATGTTTGTGTTTATTTGGTCGAAAATCATTAAAAAAGAGAGAGAGAACAGCCCAGAGCTGTTGAGACAACAGTTACAATTACAATTACACCTGGAAAAATAGTTCCTTACAAGTACAGCCTTCCTAGCTTGAATATTAGTAAGAAGGATTTTAACACACGTTCTTTTTAACTGAAGTTGTCACACAGTTTTAGGTACTTTCTGTGATATTTATTGAATATGGACAAAATGTAAATCAACAAGATATCTCATAGATAAAGTTATTTGGGGAAAAATGTGCAAAGGTTATGCAACCTATGTGGCCAATGTTGGCAAAGGACAATGACATGTAGTGACGCTAGTATGGTCCTTCAAAATGTCTTAAAGGGATAGTTCAGTATTTTTAAAGTGGGGTTGTGTGAGGTACTTATGCATAGTTAGTCCATTACCCTCTGCAGATGGGGATCAGTGGTGTCACTTTTAGGGGAAAGGGGGAAAAAAATCGCTGCACCAGAAGTTGGCATTTTGCTGTTGCAGATGGGGCCAGCAGAAGTCCAATCAACTACATAACACTAAATTTAGGATTTTTCCAGCGCTTTGGTTTGCTGCCAGACAACCGTTTATTTTGGGACTACACATTTTTCCAACCATAGTCCCTGCATATATTACTACGCCCACTCGCACCGACTTCTGCTGTGCTCCGCAGGTAATAGACTGACTATGCATAAGTACCTCATACAACCCTCACTTCAAAAATACTGAACTATCCCTTTAAAATGACTATCTTTGCAATATGTCTTGTCAAGTAGGGTACTTATATTACACCAAAACTTAGCAACAGGAGACAAATTGAAAAATGACATTACCTTGAATAAAATGAGTTTAAACTTGTTGAAAGCAAAGATATAGCTGTTTTTAGACATTTTAACTCAAGGTCGCCTCAGGGTCGCACAACAACCGCTTTGGGAACCACTCAATCAGAGTTGCGTTCAGTGAACTTACCAAAAGAAGAGGCCGATTTTGTTGGAGCCTTCAAACACTAAGATGCCGGTGGGAGTGAGACCGAGTGCGTATTCTCCTCCATCCCTGCCCTGAACACACATTGTACACACCTTTAGTTCTCAAACACACCTGTAACTTTATGTCTTGTGATAATAAAATGCACTCACACACCTTGACAAAGTGCATATCTACTCCATAAAGTTCCAGCCACTTGCATTTATTGAGAAAGGAAATCTCTGCTTGAGATGGACTCTTTCCCCTGAGAATTTAAAAGAAGACACCATGTTGAGTTACTACAATGAAAGTAACACTTGCTCCATCACCTCACCACTGGCACTGTGTGGCAAATCCATCTGAAGAAGAAGACTCTCTGTGACATTTCATGATCTTTGCAGGTAATTGGTGTTACCTGTAAGGGAAATACTAGATGAGCAACCCTCTGACTGTGTCCCTGATTCAGTCTGTGTGTAAGAAAGACAGAGTGTGTTTATCCTTGTGTGGCTTGGTCAGAGTGGTGACGAGTGCAGCATATGTGTATGTAATCCAATCCGAGATGGGAGCCATCAGACCACGTCTGGGTTAAATACTGCTCGGAATCAATCAAGACCCTCCAGGGATTAATCCCTTAATCCTTCATACAGGCCAGTGAGAGCGAGGCCAAGGCGGAGGAACAGAGAAAAGAGGGAGAGTGAAATTTAGACGCCCTCCTCAGCGGAAACACTGGCGCTGAAAGGCAGCAGCAGAATAACTTCCTTTCCTGCTGTGCTCTGCTTTTTTGCCCCAGTTGTTTCATCCAACAAGGAGACAAATGTACTCAGGTCAAATCGCCGGCCACTGGATGCCCTCCAAAAACTTTATATGAGTGTTGTGGCAACTAGCGCAGATGCACGCATGTGTTTCAGTGGTTTACAAAGTCCCATGATTTATAACTTTCCATACTAAATTCATGACAACCTTTAAACTCACCTGAGCTCCAACCATCTGCCGAAGATGTCTGCCTCCATGGCCTCGCTCTGTTTGGGACTGAAACGAAACTCAGACACCAGCTCAGGAGAGTGTTCCAGGGGATCACAGTCACCCAGCTCACCTGGATATGAGAAGAAAGATGCAACTACATACTGTGTAGGAGAGCAGCAAACATGACTCAATACAGTCAACAATATGTGCTGTGTCTTTAAAGTGAAACAAAGTCACTGAGCAGACATACATTAAGAGTGTTTAAAGCTACAGCTTCACTTGATCAGAGATGAACAAGAGCTTATGGTGGCTAATGCTGGCAAACCATAAATAGATATTGTTTTGTAACTGACATTTAAGTCAATGTCACAGTATGACACTTCCCTACTTGCGCTAGTGTTAAATTATGATTTAACACTGATCATTATCTAGAAATCGTCACATAAAGGCCACGTTCTCTTTTTAACGCTGCAAATTTAAGAATGCCTAAGTTGCACCACAGGATACGAGCATTAAATTGCAGATTGAAACTTGTTTGAGAGAAAGCTAATCCATTTAGACTTGCTTTGGCTTCTGAGTTTTGAAGTGAGGATGCAGCCTTTTTCATTCAAAGAACCACCATATTCATATCGTGCTCCTCACAGCATCTATCGTGGCTGATTGCTTTTCATCCGGGTTTGATTTTCTGATGACACTGATCAAAATTTTCGTGCTTTTCTCCAAAACTAAGTGAACCACTGAACAAGAGTCTTGACATCAGCCGTTGCTTGAATGCATAAAAAAAGTAAATACAAAAGTGAACTCAGATTTTGTGTTTCAATATCTGCAAGGTAATTTTCTTATGAGTAATAGAGACTAATTTCTCCCTGATATTTGTCAAAAATAATCCAAACTTTTGGAAAACAGTAGTAACGTCGATGATGCGTGATTTGTTGTTAATGGTTAAAACATGTAAGTCTACCAGTGTGGTTCTTCGAGATCTGGATGTCAAAACTCTTTGACTAAATCTCTACATATAAGTCTACTTACTTTGTAAACAATATGTTGCCAGCTCTACAGAGACATCATACGGACATTTCAACCTGACAAGAGAAAAAGAGACACTGGTGAAGAGCTGTTTTGTCGCACGAGTGCATTCACACACTCAGAAAACCCAACACATGGTCAGATGTCTGCACGTTATCTCGTGTTGGAAAGACATTAAAGTGTTTGAATGCCCTACACTGTGTACATCTGTGTGTGTATGTGTGTGTGTCAAGGAGGAGAGGAGCAACCCTTTTCCTAAAATAAGCAGCCCTCTGCTGTTCCTGATTTTGAGCTTTATAATAGAGCTGGACTCTGGGGATCCGTGGCCCAGATAGAGCCAGGAGGAAGGAGAGGGGCAACACGCTGTCTGTATGAGTGTTTGTGCACGCAGGTTTGTGTTTGTGTGTAAGAAGCAGGCTCCGCTGTTTAGACGTCCCTCAGACTCTAGTGTAGGTCACCTGTGTGCTCGCTCCCACAGGTGAGCGTGTTTATGCCAGGTTTAACAGTTCTTGTGAGATCCAGAAGTCTTCACAGATGAAGACAGATTACCTGAAAATTATTCATGAGGAGGTTAAAACTCTTGAGGATGGAAACTTAGTTTATGAGTGTTTTCGTCTACTTCAGTCGAGGCGAGGTCAAGTTTAGACATACAGACTCAAGGTTACAGCCTTTGAAAAAATTAATATTCCTTAAACTGTTTTAAACATCTGTTTGGTACAGAGTTGATATTTACTTGTAAAACTTTATTTAACAAGGGAATCAGAAATTATTTTTAACTTAATGGTTTACTTTTGCTCTTGCAAGCAGACTAAGCGTTCTAGCCGTTTCTGTCCATCCCTCTTCACACCTAGCACACCTCTCCCATCTTGACCTTCCCGGTACCATTGGGAGCTTAGAATAGAGACAGCAGACAGTCCTTTCCTCCCTTTTGTTACATCTGTCCCTGACTATTCATCTTCACTGACAAATACATTCCTCATATCCTCATTTATAACATGTTACTGTGGCTTTGTTTGTTGCTAGAGAAATGTCATTTGTCAACATACCAGCCTTTCCTTTTATTGTTTTTTTTTTTTTTTTAAATTTCATCAGCCTCCGTTGTCTTCTGTATGGTTTTCTTTTCAGTGTGTATGTACAAATACTTGTGTGTGTAGGTGTGTTTGTGTGTACAGTACGAAGGTAAACGCCTCTGTGAAGGTATTTAGTATTTTTCAAGGAATAGCTCAACACTTTTTTAAAAAATGCATCTTTACTTTCTTGTCTAGACTTGATGAGTTTGTTACCTCTCTCATGTCTGTCCATTAAGCCAGCAGCCAGTTACCTTCGCTTAGTTCAGAGACTGAAAACAAGGGGAAATGAGTAGTCTGACTCCGTCAGGTGGAAACAAAATCTGCCCACTAGCACTTCTGAGGCTCACCGATTAGCATCTGTCATCATGTTTACTTAATATGTACAAAAAACAAGATATAAAAACAGCTTGATGCTGTGTCACGGAACATGTGCCAGACTATTTCTCAGCCGGGGGCATCTAGTTCCTGGAGTCTCACTCACCGTAAGGTTGCCATGCAGCTGCTGGTGGCTGGCTGCTTGACTTTACTGCATTTATGCAGAGCAAGGCTAGCTGTTTCCCCTTGTTTCCAGTCTTTATGCTAAGCTACGCTAACCAACTGCTGGCCGTACTTTCATATTTATTATACAGAAAATGAATGTAACAGCAGTCAAGTCAAAGAAAATGCATTTTCTTAATAGTTGAAATGTGCCTTTAAACGTGCATAATGAAACATATATAACATAAAACGAATGTGTTATACTTGTAGATTGTGCAAGTGTATATCTGTGTCTCCGGGCTTCTTATACTTTATGTCATATTTGTTTGCATTAATAGCATCAAATGAACTTACTTGCCCGACAGGATATCTTGTCGAAGCTGCAACACAAACAGATACCTGTTGGTGAAAGAAAACAAACACAACAGAGTGAGAGGCTCCCACTGAACAAAACCATAAATCAGTTGATGTATCACAGGCTTTTTCTCCTCTCTGACACATAATTTGTTTTAACAAGTCTCTGTCCGTTTGGCCTTGATTTGAATCTGCCCACAGCAGCAAAGTAATTAGCCCTACGTCCCCTTCAGACCTCTGCACCGGGCCCCTGAGAAACTGTGTGTTCGTGTGTGCGTGTCAGATTTGTGTGTGAAAGTTTTACCTAGTGAATTCCTCGCGCAGGTTATTTGGCTCTGATGAGTAAAATTTTACTCTGAAGAACAGTCTGTATGGAGGCCCGTCTAAAGAGACAGAAAGAGTGTATTTAAAAGAAAGGCATGTATGTGTGAATGTGTGTGAGACAGGACGGAGGAGGAGATGGAGAGAGTTGAAGTAATATACCGAAAATTAGTTCAACCAAACCAAATCAAATCGTGTGATTTATTGTATCTCATCCAGTCCATCCATCACTGTTAGCCAGTTCATAAATCTTCATTCACCTGTAATTTATTATGACCGTCTCTCTTATTTCTGTTGTTTCATTTTAACATATATCAGACTGTCTTTTAGGCTCCTGAACCACAACTCAAAAAAGAGAGGACCGGCAGACAATTAGCAACATCAGGTTCTCCTCCCTCCTCAACCCCTGAACCATCCAGCCTTCTGTTACAAGCTCGAGAGTAAACAAGGCTTCGGCTTCTAATGCACATGCTAATCACCATGTCAACATTGGATAATGCAACACCTGCTCCCCACTCACCTGCTTCCACATGCACACACACAAATTAGAAAGCAGGGGAGTTGAACTTACCTGGGATCTGTTTCTTTATAAGCTTGCACATATCCAGCCAGTGCTAAAAGACATGAAAGCATAAGTAGGTGAGTCATAACAGCTTTTGGTTCGCTGAGACAAATGTAAGAGCTTGTTGCTTGTTACTCACTGAGACTTGCTCTGTGTCCATGAACTGCAGTCCAAAGTAGTCTGTCTCAACCAGATCTATATGGTACATAATCTGGTCAAAAAGGTCCTGGCCTTTGGATTTGCTCTGCAAAAGAAGAGCAAAAAGTTAAATATTTAGCACGATGTGTGTTTAGCTTATCTCTCTGTATTCTTTCTGCTCTACTGATATGACGCTCTTGTTATAAATCATGTCTTAAAACAGAATTTTACAACTCTGGTAGCAGCCGAACTTTCTGGTTGTTTAGAGTGTCCATAACAGGTGCAAAGTGACTGAGAGTGCATGTGAAAGTGTGTGTGCGTGTGTGTGTGTGTGTGTGGGTCATAATGAGAGTGACAAGCCCCAGAGGGAGAGGCCCTTATTCAGGCCTTTGTCAATAACAAACACACGCACGCACACACACACACCAACGGCATTGTACTTAAGCACAACTACAGTGGCAGCATTTTGTTCCATCGGAGCAGCTCATGAGCCTCATCGCCCCGTATGAAGACCTATCCCCAGTCTGACCCATATAACAAACAGTGGGTGTGTAGAAAGATGACAGCCTTGTACTTTGGATCCTGATAACCAGTCTAAACTTCCTGGTGAGTGTATGAATGTGTGAGGAAATCAGTGGTATTAAAGGATTGGGGACAGGAAAGGAAAAAAAAAAAATCACCAGAACGCTCTTGCTCATTCTGCAGCATGTTTAGAGAGGCTGATTGAAATCATAGCCTCTATCACATGGCTGCACATGCAGAGGCACAAACAATAGCACACTGACGTAAATAATTTATTGTTCCCGGTCTGCCTTATGTTTTGTCTAAACTCAGCCTGAAGTGACAGACTAATAAGCTTTAATAAGGGAGTTTCAGCTCTGTTCAGCGCACAGGCATGAACAAACTTGTTCTAACACACCTGCGACTAAGCCGCCAGCTTGACAAGCCCTGTGTCATTTTGTTGTTGGAGCTGTAATACCTTGGCAGAAGCTGAGGCTTTGTGTTATTGCTGTAATCTCCCTGCAGGACCAGAGAAACACTCTCTACCGTGATACCCACTGGCTATACACCGGCCGAGCGTTTAAGAGGTGACGCATGCACGCAACAGCTTCAGTGACACACACAACCTTTAAAATCAAAATGCATCTCATGAGAAAGCCACTTACGCACGCATGCCCACACACTCGCTCATCATCCCACCTACCCCTCGCACACCAGCACTCGTGTGTGTCCCCACGGTGGTAAATCAGATCAGGGAGTCAGGGAATAAAGGAAGGCAGAGGGAGCTGTATGGAGAGCAGGAGGGAGAAGGAGAGGAAGAAGAGGGAGCGGGATGAGGAGGCAGAGTGTGAGAGAGGATGAGCAAAGGAGCAGGTCACTGGGGGAGCGTAAAAGATGATTAGAGGGGATGATGGAGTAGGAGTCAGGGGGAGAGTGCAGATTGCTGGAGGATGATCAGATAAAGGAAGAGAGAGATGCAGATAAAAGGAGCATGCTGTAAAGAGGCAAACAGGAGGGGACAGCTTCAGGTCTGTCTAAAAATTTCCCCACAGTCAGAATGGGGAAGTAATGTGACAAACTGGCTGATTGTAACACCATCTGGAGCTGCACCTCTAACTGAACAGGAAAAGACACACTCCCAAACACACACGGATACTATGTAGGCCACTATGATACTACAGGCACTGGAACTTTGGTGAAGGGTAACTTGTCTACACCAAATGTCTGAAAGACACATTCTACACAGACACAACTGTCAGTTTTAACTTGCAAGAACCTTTGATTTATATTAGTGATTACTCTGTTTATAATTGCTGAGCTGTTTAAATTTCCAAATCCTTGCTAAAAACAAAACAAAACAATATCTCAGATCCAAAGATGAACTCTTCAAGTTGCTCATTTAGTTATGAGTCCAAAACTCAAAACAAATTACAGTGAGATAAAAATGGAGTAAAGTAATGCACTTGAGAGCAGGAAGTAGGGTTTTTTGGGGGGGTATTTCTAATGTTAATAATTTATAAATAATCATTGTTGGTGATGATGATCCTGTTTCTGCAAGCTGAATGGACCAGAAAGCAGTATTTGGATTCAATACTCTCTTTATCATATCCTCAAACAAGTGTTTAATTCAACTTTTACTGCCATTATTTAGATTAACCTCAAATCAGATTTCAGCCCACTGATCTTGTCTCTTGTTTTGCATGGGCCACCAGGAACCCCTACGAGATCGCCATGGGGTCCCCAAGCCCCATTTTGACCCACTCTGACCTAGGCTACCCAGTCCTGCGCCATGCACTCTGTTTACACACTCTGCCGGCCAGTGTAAACACACAACGGTCAGCACACCGGGCAGGCGTCAGCGCACTCACAGGCAAATCCACATTGACGTCCGAGCCGTCCAGCAGCAGGACGCGGCAGGTGATGGTGCTCCTGGCCGTCCCGGCCGCCGGGATGTGAACCGACGCTCCCCCGGTGACCACGGCGGGCGCGTGTACGACCTGCTGCTGATGGGCCAGGAGCAGGGGGTTCCCGGTCACCCCCCCTGCCCCTCCTCCCCCTCCCTCTCCTCCCCCTTTACCGTCCAGTTCGTCCCTCTCTCTCGTCTGAAAGCGGCTCCGGGAGCGGAGGCTGAACGTCCGGCGCAGAAAGCCCAACATCTTCCTGATCCACAAGGCGAGGAGGTCCGTGTTCCGTCCGTGAGAACTGTTCCACACAACAGTCGGTGCAGCCGGGGTCCTGCTACTGCTGCCGCCTCCTCCTCGTCCTCCCCGGGGCGAGGAGTCACTCAGCAGACACGGAGGAGACTTCAGGGCTGCCGATCAGTCCTCAGGCTGGATGTCGGCAGCAGATGGGGACTCCAGTCGCATACTAATGAAAGTAATACAGATCGACCACCGAAGCACCAACCAGTTGACCACCAATCATTCGGCCCGCTGTGAACGGCAGGACTCACGGAAATACAAACCGCCTTCCTCCTCCTCCCCCTGTCCTGTCCTCTCCCGTGCACGGTGCACCTGCCTCCTGTTTTGCCTGCTGTTGCGCACCGACTCTGAAATCCCGGAGAAATCCCGTCCTACGCTCCGCAGTGGGAGCCCCTGAGCCACCCGGGGCCGGAGTGGGAGGAGGGAAATCTTGTCACCTCTGCACCGGACCGGACCACCGACCGGGTGTTGTTGTTGTTGTTTATTTAAATCCCACCGGAGAACCGAAACTAGTTCTACCTCACAGGTAAAAGTCAACCAACCAAACTAGGCAAACAGTGTGATCTGCGCCTGCGCAAAACACAGCGCAGAACAAACTTCTGTTCTACTGTGCGGCCGACCCATCAGTGTAAGTGATGCAGCGCCACCTGTCTGTCATGACCCCGCCAGGCGAGGGAATAGTTGAGAGATTATTAGTGGTTCCCAAGGTGGGGTCCAAGGTGTCAAAAGGGTCATGAGAGGCTGTCAGTGCGAGAGCGTGCCATTTAGGGGCTATCCAGGACTTAAGAGACCACCATGAGTCCAAGCCCCCCCAAAACACCACGTTAGACATTTCTGAAATTTATTTAGACATTTATCAAGTAGGCCTAATTATTTAGTTATCTAATCAATTTTATTTTTCTATAAAATCAACATAGTTGAATTATAAAAAGTTATTTAACTTTTTCCCCATCAGGTTAAAAATAGTCACATTCTGTTTTATTGCATCTAAAATACTGAAGTCTGCCAAAAAAATTAACCACAATGTGCAAGTTATTTTTATGACTTTTATTTTGAAATACAAAGTCAGAATTGTATATTAGAAAAAAAATACATCATATTTGCAAATAGGTATATATAAATATCTTTCTATCCAGATCTCCCAATCTCACACTAAATAAACAAAAACATCGGATCAACCAAATAAGTGGTCCCCTTGGAAGAAAAGAGAAAAAGAAACAACTTTACATAAACCTTTTTCTTTACACTGACAAAAAATATTCATGTCCTACTTGAGGAAATACTCTTGTCCTGTCATAATTTGAATTTCTTCCAAATGCAGCATCTTTTCTCCCTCCTTTTCCTAAAGCTGCCACCCAGTCCTGAAAAGAGGCCTCTTTTCAGGCATCTTCCAGTTGCTTTGAAGTGTGTATATTTCTAATTGGAGACTGAAAATATGACCTCAGCATCCTCAGTGGTAGCTACAGGATCACAAGGACCCTTTGATGTGCATCTCTTGGACAAAATGTCTTCAAATGTGGGTTTTCATGCATCAGTCCTTTGGTACTGGACGTGGTTAATATAATTTATGAGATAAGTGATACGATTATGTATTATCCTTTCACATTAGTAGTATTAGTACAAATTAAACAACATCTTAAAAGAATATCAACAACATAATCCTGCAGAGATATTCAAATCCTTACAGCAATATTGCATTTGGTTATAGAGTCCCTCTGTAAATCAGTATTTTCTCCGAACCAGACAGTTTTTGTCTGATTTGTGATGCTTAGATAGTTTTCCTGATATGATGCCAGCTTTAGAGGCGCTCAGCTGAAGGTTAAAGAAGCAGACTACTCTTCTCACATCAGTCAGCAGCTTCAGTCTGCAAGGAGGTGTGAAAAATGCTTTTATTTGCCATGAGACACCACCAAGCATCTAAAATTTCCTACCACAAAGTGACATACCCTCATTTAATGATCTCACTTATAACGCTCACCATCAAGGAAATGACAAAGCAGACACATTAGTATAAATCAGTGTGTTTATTTAGCGTTTTAATAATTTACGAGTGTTGAACAGTGTGTTTGCTCCTCTGGTGAGCCACCATGACCTTAAAGTATCTTTGAAGTGATCTAAAGCCTGCCTCGCACTTCATCTTGGGAAACACAGATAAAATACAGATTACATCGATGCCGGTCGGCCTCTCCTGCCTTGTTCGATCCATCGAGTTGGAGATGTCAGTCTAAGGCACACATAGCTTAATAAGCAGAGGCAACATTCCTGAGTGGCCTCTAGGACAGAAATTAGCAGCTCACATCAGTCTCTATGGAGACTGCAGCCTCTACAAGCTTAATGCACTTTCATTTAAAACTAAGGCCGACTAGGTGTATGATTCATACTCTCAATTGAATCGAGGCTACACAAATCACAGACCGCTGTGCTCTGAAGCTAGTTATACTCTCATTATCCAGTCTGTGTACCAGTCCCACAGGCGCTGACAGAGGTTAATCTGTAACGTTGTGTAAGTCCGTCTGTGGAAGTCGCCTGCAACGAGAAGAGTCTGATTCACCAAGTGTATCTGTTCTGGTCCTGCTGGTGGTTTGTGCTATGGTGCTTTAGATTTGCCCTGTTTTTCTTTGTAGACTCGCAGAATGGCCTCACACACAAACTGGAACTGACTCTGAAACACACAACATAGAAAATGCCTTTAACTATGAAACAACACAGCTGTTTTTGAACGGGTTTTTAATTCTATGAAAAGAACATATCAACAAAGAGCAGTTGTTGTCTGTGAAACCAAAAGCCTCATATCGCTCATTCTCCTGTGTCATAGCATTCCTTTGTTGTTTGAAAGCTATTATAACATATAAATGACTCACAAAGTTGCACTGGGAAACATGCTTCATCATTATAATGGTAATAACCACAAATGTTTATTTTAAGGCAATCCCACAGACACCGCCCTGCTGCAGTTACACTCACTGACACCGTGTGTGTTATTAATACGCAGCTGAAAACAGTCCTCCAAAAATACTTCTCTTTCTGATGTGTTATTTGTATTTCTTAAAAACTGCAGTACCAGGCTGTTTAATAGATTAACAAGCCTGTTTTTTTTTTAAACAGGACTAATGCCACACTAGCTGCTCTGAGAGGCTGCACTCAGGCACAGCAGTGTTTAAGAGTTAAATGCTAGCATCAGCATGCTAACTTGCTGCACAATTAGTCATAATGGTTACCATTTTCCCCAATCTTAGTTTTATGTGTTAGCATGCTAACATTAGTTAAGTAGCACTAACGCACTCAACTACAGGTAGTGGGATCATAAGTTTGCAGGTATCCGGTCAGAAACAAAAGTGACGATGATATATCTTGTGGGGGACATTAACCCGTGCTCCAGATTTCATGGCAAGTTCTTGAGACAAATATCAAACTAAAAATGGTGCCAAAGGAAAAGTCAGAGGTTTGCCATGGTTGACAGAAAGTGTCATCTTGATATTACGAATGTCTGTATAAAATCTAATGGCAACGCATCAAATACTTGTTGAGGATAGACCAACTGACCAACACTGCCATCCATAGAGCCATGCTGCTAGCATCACTAAAAATATAAATATTTGTGGCAACTCCATCTGCTGAGAAAGACTGTGTGGCACGATCGAAAGCTCTGGGACAGCTACTGAGTGGATGTGGGGAGACTGATTTGAGACAGACAGGGTAAGGATGCTGAAATATTAAGAGACAGACACATTGTAGGTTTTGGTCTTTTCATGGGATTTGTTGCCAGTGTTATGTTTCAGCATATGTTGCCTTAACGCAGAGTTTTATTCTCTGACTGAGCATGTTTTCCGTGGCTGCCAGAGACACACACACACAAACACATGAGGGAAACCTGAGGAAGTGTTCCATCAGCACAAAAACATCAAAGAGAAAAAACCTCAGGGACTAGATCTCTTTTCAAAATAAGGGTGATAGTGGTAGCAGCAGTGCCCAAAAAGCAGGCATGTGATTGGAGGGTTGCCATATTCCCAGCACTACCTCCTACCAAAGCAACGAGTAACACTTTCCTCTCCCTCCACAGATACCACTGAAGTGCTACAGAGCACGGCCTCCAACTTCCGCCTGCTCCACCTCATCAGCCATCATAATGTGGCTGTCACATTAATGAAGGTTAAAGATGAAGAGCCGACAGATGTCAAAAACTGAGACAATGACCTTTAAAAAGTAATTTTGGCCACACTGAATTTTACAGCAGGTCTCCTCTCCTAACATTCTTTATATGGTATTTTTAGAGCTACTTCAAATGATCAACATTGTTTTTTTTAAATCTTCCAGAGGCTGATCTTAATAAAACTTAATTTCTAACATTTTAAACTAATTACAGTGTTCCTAAAGATATTTAAAATGAATGGCCGGTGCTGAGCCAAGCGACAGCAAATTGCTAAAATGTTGGACAAAAACGCAGACACTTTAAAAGAAGCAGCCCTGCAGCACGTGTGTTCAATATTCATAACAAAAATGAAATTAAAAATCTCTCCAGCTGTGACTAGCTCCAAAAACTTTCAGATGATGCTTACCTGACGGATAATCTTATAAAATCAACTTAAACACGATGCAAAAGACAGAATATTTTATAGTCCACATGTAGACAGACTATCCTGGAACTTCTGATGATCTAAGGTTTGTACTGAAATCTGCTGTGAGATTTTTATAAAAATACAATTATTACTGAGGACTAATCTCTCAGGATTAAGGTTACCATATATCAATACAAAATTAATCAAATGATGGAGAGAACATCATTTGTTGAATATAAACTGAGCTTAAAAGCAGAATTCCTTGCTCTGTGTCTCTGTACCGTGGTCTGAATCATCATGGCTCTCTGATCTCTCAGTGTTTTGACGATGTCCAGCGGGAGGACCGGCTGACCCCCTTCCAACAGAGTCAGTCCCGTCTCCATGGTGATCAGAACACCTGTCCGTCCAATCCCAGCACTGAAAGAGTGATTCAAAAGCAAACAGTGTGCGTACAGTAGAGGCTGGTACAGTGCATGCTGACAGTGTTTCATTAGAGTGTGTGTGTGTGAGTGTGTGTGTGTGTGTGTTACCTGCAGTGTATCATTAGTGGTTCTTCACCTCTCCTTCTCTCCCTAACCGAGCGGATAAACAGCAGGAAGTCTGAAGGGTCATCGGGTACGCCGTGGTCCGGCCACGCCACATAC
>JAQLOL010000025.1:13807719-13829717 GCA_029783665.1 Naso thynnoides | reverse complement strand
GGTCCGGCCACGCCACATACTGCAGGTGTGTGACTGCACGATCCTCGCCCAGCTAACACACACACACACACACACACACACACACACACACCCCAGAAAGACAGGTAATCGGAGAGAATTAAAGTATTGCATAACCTGTATTTAAAATAAAAACATGTGACCTTTGAGGGAAAAAAATCACCAGCATGTGACTGAAACTGACAATACTCAGTATGTGAGAAAATAAAAACCACAGAATGAGTGGTGGAAAAACAAAGCAGGTGAGGAGAAATCAGGTGGGGAGGAGAGGGGATAAGAGGATGGAAGAAAAGATGAGAGCGGGGGAAAAAAGTGAAGGCAGGGAGGAGAATAGCTGAGTTTAGAGTTTACAACGGTCATGTGACCTGTGACTCCATGCAGGGATTAACTCGCTCCACCAGAGGAACAGATGGGCCCACGCAGCAGTATCTGTGTATGCATGTGTGTGCATTCTGACTTCATGCCTTCTTGAGCGCTATCTGTTTATTTACCTGCTTTCCATGGAAGTCCATGTGGAAAACAGCTAATTTAATCTGATTCTGTACCATGTAAAGAGCTCAGAAAGACCCGCACACTCTGACACACCTGCTCACTCCAACCTACACATACAGCCATGCGACAAAATGTATTCATACACACTAATGCACATGCCCGCCCACGCACACATACAGACCAAACCACCCACACAAAAGTGGCTGTAGGTTGGCTGCAGATAGTTTGCCAGGAGTGGCTGCTGCCTGTAGCGAGCTCTGTTATGTGACATATGGCACCCACATAGAACATGCCACTGCAAACATACATGAGGACAGCTCAGTGTTGTGAGGCTATGGGCTTGCTTTGCTCATGTTTCATGTGGATACAGAGCAGGTGTGAACTTTGACACCAGAACTGCAAGTAATGATGATTTTTATCTGCCCACTTTTTTTCTCAATTTGTGAATTGTTTGGACTACATAAAATCAGAAAACAGTGAAACACCCATCACAGTGTCTCAGGACAATAGGGGGATTTCAAAGGTCTCTGAATCCCAAAAGAATTAAATTCACTATAAAGTTAAGACAAGGAGAAGTAACACATTTTCACACAGGAGAGCTTAACGTGACATTTCACTGCAAAATTATGTTTTGTGTATCAAGTACTCACCTGTAGATATCTTGAATTTAAGATTTTTTTTCCCCTTCCAGTGTTCCTTCACGGTAAACAAGTGACTTCAAAAACGTGCGCTCCTTTTTTTTTGGCAATTTATGAATGTACGCTCTTGAAAACATCAGATCAAAATAAAAAAATTTCATCTAAAACTCTCAGCGGCTTCACGTGGTGTAACTCAAGTCTTCTTTATCGTGCCATTTCCATTCACTTTAAAGTCTGGGAAAATTTTCAGCATTTTGAAGAAAAGAACATGAGGATAAGTAAATGAAAACAGCTGGTGCAGAGAGAGAGAGAAAGAGAGAGAGAGAGAGAGAGAGAGAGAGGAGTTTCCTGGGAGTTATTTTGGCTGAAACATATTTATTCAAGCTGGATTACACCGACCTTTAAAATTACCCATGACACAAAACGCTGGATCACGTTTTGGATTTAGTAGCTTTCTAGCCGAAATAAAAGTGTTTTGGAAGTATTGAGTGTGCAACACGATAAAGAAGACTTGGATTATACCACACGAAGTTGTCCAGAGGTTCAAATGGATGTTTTTAGATAGTTTTGATGTTCTGAAAAGTGTATCTCCATTCACTGCCAGGAAAAAAGTTAAGTGGCTTGTATTTTTGGAATCACTTGTTTACCACGAAGGAGCGTTAGAAGGAAAAAGAAAATCTTAAATTCACGACATCTAAAGGTGAGTAACTGATATACAAAACATAATTTTGAAATGAAGTATCACTTTAAACAAGAGGAATATTTAGATTTTTTGCTTCAAACAAATTTTCAATTACGAAAATAATCAGCAACAAATTTCCTGTGTATGGACGAATCGCTGCAGCTCTATTTGTTACTGTACCTGCATGTGTGTCAGAGTGAACTGTCGCGTCACATACACCAGGTTACACTCTTCTGAGTGACACTTCACCCGCATGTGCCCATAATCCTTCACTTCCGGTGGATGTGGCCAGTACTGGTGGCACTTGGTCTGCAAACGTATGACATCAACCAGCAAATTACATTACAGCTGACATGAGTCATCAGTCAAGATACAATTTACTACTGCTGCGACATCAGCTGTGCTCAGCTCTCATGAAATCAGACTCATATTCAACAGCCTGGCATGTTCCACGCGGCAGTCTGAGGAACAAAAGCAATTTATCAGCAGCAGGATGTGAACTGATTGTCAATCTATAAGAGTGCGTGCGTGTGTGTGTGTGAGATAGTCAAGAAGAGAGAAACTCAAGGCACTTGACTAATATCAAGAAAATGATCAATTAATGAAAGCATCTGGTTACCAAGCAACAGGCAACAGGCTGAGAGAAAGACATCTTCATTCAACAAGACCTTAATATCTCGCTGCTTCTGTCTCTGTGTGGATGTGTCTTCACCCTCGAATGATTTTTCTCATTGCCATCCCGCTCACACTTTACGTTTAGCTATTCTCCACTTCGCCAAACCCTGTAATTACTCACAACTGTGCCAATTGATTATTTTGTGTGCAAACATCACCTCTAATCCTCGTAATTACAGTAATCATGTATTAAATAAAACATGAAACAGCAGGCGATAGTGTGAAGCAGTGCAGCAGTTTTCACTGTGTTAATGCAACGCTGATTACAGACATTTTTTCCTTTCTGTTTACTCGTTTACACTCCAGTGTAAATGTGGCTGTTTACAGTACAAAAGTATGTATACCCGTCCCCTCTCTGTCAGGGTTGTTAGCATGATGATGGTGTGTATCTGTTGCTCCCAAACAGCCTGCCAAAAGTGAGAGCAGGTCTGTGGCAATGGACCCTGAGCCGCAATATAACGTAAACATTCAGCAGATACTGGGGGCGCCACCTACGAGACAGACAAATAGACACACGAAGATGCACACACACAGAGAATGAGTTTACATTTAATGTCAGACAGAGACAAGACACACAATGTCATATCAGCGCTGCAGCACACCGTGATGTGGCTGGCGTTGATGTAGTCCTCCTGGCCCTGGAGCATAACTCTGGTAGAATCATCTGAAACAAGAGCACGACAGCAACACATGAGGGTCATGACAGAGCCGTACACGCTCCCCAGGCTCTACTAATTAAATTTCAAGAGGTGCCACAGCTCCAGATCAAGGTACAACAGCACAAAGCTGAGGTGGTGAGGAATTACTTACAAGGTAAAACATCCCGATATCGATTCTTGTCCATGTTCTCAGGGAGCCGAGCACAGCTTAGAAACAAACCCGGCTTCCTTCTGTATAAATTCTGGGAATTACAAGCACAAGCATGCGCATAAACACACACAGAAACGTACACAAACAAAAGCTACAAATTCCAGGCAAGTCGCTGCATCTTTGTTTTAGTTTGCCAGGAGTTTAAGTAAAGATTAGGGCCAACATCTGTCCCAAAATCAGCTTTTAAAAGGCTTGTTATGATCCCTGAAATAACTGTGGCACAAAATAATCCTGCTTAAATAAAGATGTATTCTGGTTCTGCTCATAAATACACTTTTAAAAATGTATTCACTGTTTAGACCACGCCTGCATTTCAAATACCTCAAAATGAAAACAGAGTGTGCCAGACTGTATTCCTCTCTCCAGCTGTCTCAATGATTCCTCCAGTGTCGTGACCCGTTCCGACTGGCCAGATGACTGCGGCTTGTCTTCCTGTGATTGGCCGTTGAGTGTGAGGGCGGACGGCAACTGTAGCAGGGGTGCCACGCGACCAGGACCTGGAATACAAGGACAGTTCAAGGCTGTGATAAATATTCACAGAAACATGACAAGACAGTGTGCCCACTAGGATCACATGCTGCTTCAGCGGGTTTGTCTCCATCACAGACACAAACATGCACACACCTTTACGTTTGATGAGTAAGGCCAGCTCTCTGGAGTGTGACTCAGTGCTGGCTCGTATGAACATGACGACCTGGTCATGTGTGTGTTCAGAAATGTCTCGACCGTTGATGAGCACCACCAGATCTCCCTCCATTAGTTTGGGCTCAGATCGTCCTGCCTACAGACGACACAGGGTCATTTAAAGGTTGACGTCAATCTGTCCTACAGAATGCAAATAACAGCTGCACTCTCTCTATATTTAAGCTCATGTAAAGCTAAAGAAACACAAAAAAATCTTATTTTCATGTGATACAGGGTAATGAGAACAAAATTCTAAACATTAAATTCCATTTATGCCATATTCCAAAGCATTCTTCTAAATTTTACAAACTGGAATTTTGATTTTATCGACTAATTGACTGAAAATAGGAAAAAAAAGGCAATTTCCTAAAGTCAAAGGTGACTTCTCAGACTGCTTTTTTCATCCAACTATCAATCTAGAACACAAAGATATTCTGTTTACTATCACAATGACATTTTTACTAGACTTACACATTAAACAGTTACTTATTTTTATGACAAAGAAATGTTTAACAAATAGTCACGGCTCTGTATCAGCTCAGTACAACTGGCTAACTATAATCCTCAAGGCTACCCTGAACTTTACTTTTATAATAACATTTTTGACACAACCTGAAGAAAGCAGACTATCAAAATAAATCTGAGTGCGTTCTTACCGGAGAGTCAGGTTTCACATGGGATATGGCTAGAGGCATCTTTTGATCTACCCCACCCTAGGAGGAGTTGGGAAATTAAGTGGAGCAAGAGCACAGGTGTCACAACACAATAACAAGATGTGGTGGAACAGCACACAAGGAGTGTAGGGGAGGGACCCACCTTAACATTGAAGCCAAACTTGCCATCCTGATCAGGGGTAATACATATTAGCATCAAGTCACCATCGCCAAGAGCATCCTGCATAGACACGAGTGTTCAGAATCAACTCATATATGCGCACACATGGATGGGTATACAGAAACAAACTTAATTAGAGTTGATGATAACGGACCTTATTGTAGTTGTGCAAGCTGAGGTCACCGTCCTCCTCTCCTATGCTGTCATCATTTTGCAGCAGAACCTCATCTGTCACGTTGCTAAAAGTGCCAGAAAGGCTGAAAGAGATCAAATAAAAATATTCTTATCCCGCTGAGCTGTATAATAATAGATGACCTTCAGAAATAATATAACTCTGATTCCCTCTTTTTCAAATCATTTTTGTCCAATGATTAACGAAAATTCTCTGACAGGTTACTGCCAAACAATTTTGGGATGTGCTTTCTTTTATTCTCTTTACTTAAAGCTGTAGTTGGTAAGATAAAAAAATCAGGCTAGCTGTAGCATGAGAGTCCTTGGGAAGCAACTTTGCTGCACCCTCCAGTCCCTGTTTTTGCTTCAGCTCGCACTTTACTTTGTTTGTTGTCGCTTTCCTCTAAGGCCAGTTTGCACTAAGATTCGCAACAGGACGAAACAGTTGCAGGAAAAAGTGGCAGCAGTGTAAGCTGGTCCATCTTAGCTCAACTCAAGTCGGCTGACATGTTGGTTACAGACACTACTGTCAGCAAAGCTCTTTGCCAATAGTTGTGTCTCAATGAAATATCATGATCGCCCCTTTTTGCCGCATAGTCATGAATGTTGCCCCTTCGTGTTAGCGGATGGGACACAGGTCAAACTAAATAACCACAGTACACATCAAAATTGTCCCCAAATAAAGTTTCTGTTTTTTTAGGCAATTCTTATCATGCTGGTGTATGTTCAGTTGTTCAGTCAAGTTTTTATAAATAGTTATTTGGTGCTATAAAATTAGAAAGGGTTAAACATCATGAATGACAGCTAATAGTAACCTGCTGAGCCAACCTTTACTGCGCAGACTCGGGCTCGAAATCACCAAATTATTACCAACACAAGATGACAGCATCACGTCTTTGGTTTAAACAACCACAAATTAAAAGTTTCATCTCATGCAATAAACCCAGTTTGGATAAAAATAGTGAACCTCAGTCCATAACACCAACAAAGCCCACTTAAGCGAGAGAGCTATTGAGCCAAAGTAGTAGACGGAAATTACTGTTGTAAATAATACGAACTTATGTGGGGCAGCTTCTCCCTCGCTGTCCTTGCTGCTGCTCACAGACGCCCTGTATGTGTAAAAGACATCCTCTCCCTCCGACATGTCTTTCAGGTCATTGTTCAGTTCAACTGAAGATGGGCGTGGTTTACGGAGGCCGTGACGAACTCGAGGACTTCGCCTGCCAGAGAGACCAGGTGAGTATAAAAGTTTCTGAGTTCAATGAAGAAAAAAAATGCTGAGGCCTTAAAAAAATGCAGTGTCTCACTACAGTCGTTCTTGATCCTACAGGTCGTACCAGTTTGGGGTGCTTGGGGGGGATCTAGAGGGCAAACTCTTGGTCTCGAGATGCTCTGATGAAACCGACCTCCGCAGGACTGGGTTCCACACCATCCCTCCCACCACACGCTGGCACACAGGACCGCTGCAAATTGGAAAGGAAAAGGAAGAATATATGTCACAGTGTTGATGACAGAAATGTGCATGGGAGTTAAAATGTACAAGCGCAGAGTTACCTGTCAGATATTCTGTTGCTGAGGCCAAGGTGCTGTGTTATCAGCTTTCTGTAGGACTGAACTGTGCTGTTGCTGTGTTTGGGGCTGCGGGTGTTTCGGTTGGAGCTGAAGAAGGAGTGATGATCCACACAGGACCTCCACAGGTTCTTACAGGCCTTGGGACATGGTAGAACGAGAGACACCTCACAGTCTCGAGTCTCCCCCTGCAACATGCACAGTTTACGTTTTTGAAAAGCTTTATGATTTAACATCTATAAATATTCAAGGTCACAGCTTAGTTATACAACATATTTTTATGATTCATTATTTTTCTCATATAGGAACACAAAAAAAAATAGCTGTCAAAAGTGTTGATATGAGTCATTCAATCAATTCCCCCTTTTCATATCTAAGCATAGTCAAGTTGGTATTGGTGAAACTTTGTTGAAAAATGACTAAATGATAAATTGAATCCCTATATCCTATCTTTAGCTACAATTACAACACAGCTCAACATAAAAGCAGTCACAACTTGTCCTGATTCTGAACTTTCATTTGATTTACCAACCAAGTGTGTAGGGCAATTAAGAGCATACTGGTAAATGTGTTTAAAGCAGATTATAACTATGAGAAACAAATGAACAGTAGATGGACTCACATGCTTACGCTTCAGATGTATCAGAAAGCGTTTCCTTTTGAATGAAATCTTGATTATGTTGCCCCTGAAAAAGTGAATAATGATAATTAGTTGACAGTAATAATAATAAAGTTAGTTGAAGTCTTCAGAAAATACAGGAACTGGACATGTAGGCCTGCCCCCTAAAAGATGAAGATTCAAATCATCAGTTATGAAGAACCCAAGTCAACTTTGTCAGTCAAATCCCCGCCCTTCTGTTGTTCAGATGTCTCATTGAACAGAGAAGGATGCAGGAGCAACAGCAAGTTATACATGATGTCCTATGTCATTCGCAAAAGAGTTCTGGATGACATGAGAAATGTGTACAAGCAAGGAGAGCTTATGCTGGCTAGCCTAGCTAACTCCTAAATGCTGTTGAATGAAGTTAAATAAAAGTCATACTTGCAATAGTCTTAAAGGACCATACTAGTCTATTTTTGATTTCTCAACATTAGCAGAGAACTTCTCTGTCTTTTACAAATGCCTCTATGTTCTACAGATGTATACAAATCGACCATGTGTATAGAGTCATGCTAGCTGATTTGAAAGGTTTAACTAAGGCACGCAGTACATTGAGCTAAATGCTAACTGCTGACATGGTCTTAATGACAATGCTAACATGCTGATGTTCAGCAGCTATAATGTTAAAGGACCACACCGGTCTTTTTTTCTATTTCTCACAGTTAGCGGAGACCACGCCTATCTTCTGTAAATGTTGTTGCTAAAGTTCGACCATGTGTATACTTTAGTAGATCTCTGACTGCATTTTTAAACCTCATTCACTGCTTTTACATCGCGAATGACGAGGAAAGGCATTAAAACATGAGTTATAACCGTAAAACATGAGAGTCATGTGGCTGATATACAAGTTTAGTTTGCTGTTGAACTTTAAAAGAGGAACAAATAGTCTAATCTTGGAGTTCAACCGACAAAATTTTGAGTCATGTGAAGCCCTAATACTTTGTAATAAATGGCATCAACACTCACCAGGGGAAGAAACTGGAGCAAATCATATTACAGAATATTGCAACACCACTGGAGGCCAAACCAACCATCAGAGGGGCATTGTTGGTGTCCTGAGAAAAAGAAATTGACTGAATGACAAAGAGTATCATGCATGAAACGATATTAAGCCATAAAATATGATATTGTGTGAGAGTTTAATGAAGGAGATCACTCTACCATGGCGGCATGCAGCTCCACTCCATACAACTCCAGCGTTCGTGCTGTGTTGAGGAAACACAGCTCTGCCTCACTCTGCTTCAGCCCCCTGGGAACACACACACAGAGTCACACACAACACTAGCGGCCTCCTGCAAAACAAGCTAGTTGTTATTCAGATGTGATGAACTGAATTACTTATGCTGTGGATGCAGATCCTCTACTTTAGACAGGAAGTCTTCATCCTGCTCAGGAATGAAGTGGCACTTTGAGATGTAACCGGGGTGTCGTGACGGACTGTGATCCCCCATCTCGGCTGCAGGTGATTGACAGACACTGAGCATCCACACAAGATCACACAACAAGATCCACACACTAACAACTGGGGTACAGGCTTGTAGACAGCATCCTTGACAGGAATAATCCCTACCACAGTTATTATTAAGTCATGAATCATTTGTTTCTCAAGGAATCGATGGGACTTACACTGCACAGCGTAAGAAGCCAACACTACAGCTGCACTCAGCGGGCACTGCAACCTGCAATCACGCTCCATGATTATACATTGTAACAGCTTAAACCAAAGTGTGTGTCAGGGGAATTTGTGGTTGTGTTACTCACCGCCCCTCTCTTATGTCACTCCTGATCTGGAGGAAGTACAGGTGCCTGCAGGGACGAGACAAGAGGAACAGCTCATGCCTGTGTTTTCTGTCTCCTGCAGAACCCCCATACACATTCTGTTGTTATTAGCCGAACTAGCAGCCAGGCTTTAGGGAAGGCGACGTCAGTCTGTCAGTCGGTTAATCTACCACCTTTGTACAGACTGCAATATGTCAACAACCATTCATCCGATAGCAAATTGTCAAACATAAGGTCATGGTCCACAGAGGATGAATACTTCTAAATTTGATGATCCCCTACCAGTCCAAGTTATATGTCATCTTAAAAAATATTTCAGTATCTACCACATGGATTGACACAACATTTTTACAGACATTCATGGTTCTCTGAGGAGGAATCCTCTCAACTTTGGCTCTCTGAATTCTTCTCTATCAGAAAGGCACACTGACATCTGTGGCTTTGAGTTCAATCTCTAAACAACTTTAAATCTGGCACACACATTCGTTATGATGACATACCCCTGACTCCTCATTTAGCACCGTTTTCAATTTAAATTTCTTAATTTGCGCAATATCATAGTTTATGAAAAAACAAAACAAAAATGAAAATGGATAACCAGCTCTTCATCCTTGGCTGTACTTTGTGTTAAGTGCATAGCATGCTTGCACGTTAAACTAACATTATATACACCCTTAAAGGACTGTTGCTGTGTTACTACATGCCATCGTCCTTTGTCAACATCAGCCACATAGGTTACATTTTTCATAAATTAGTTTTATCTATGAGATATTATGTTTGTTTACATTCTGTCAATATTCAATAAATGTTACAGGAAGTACCTGAAAATGTGTAATGTTAGTTTAAAAGAGCTTCTGTATTAAAATCCTCCTTCACGCTAGTATTAGAGCTAGGAAGGCAGCACTTGTAAGGAATTATTTTTCCAGGCGTAATAACTTTCATCTCAGTGGCTCATTTGTCTGTCTTGTTTTGCAATTTTTGACCAAATAAATGCAGACGTTCTCTTTAGAAGAATGAATTACCATTACATAGCAACTTTCACGTGTCCTACTGTGTTTATATAACCTGTTTCAACATGAATGGCATGAATGGGGCTCAAAAAGTAGTAGTAGTAGTCTGAAGTATACACATGGGTGAACTTTAACAATATTCATAGAAAACAAGTGAATCTCTGTTAATGCTGAAGGGTGAAAATGGACTGGTAGGGTCCTTTAACGGAGCAGCTTACAACAGAATGCTTTGTATGTTGTTTTTTTATTGTATGTGGACTCCAGGTAGAGTAGCTGCTACATTTGTGGCAGCTAATAGGGATCTGAAGAAAGAATGTTAGCATTGTCATTATGAAAATGTCATTAGTTAGTAATTAGCTCAGTGCACTGCTGTGACTTAGTAAAGCCTTTCATAGCAGCTAGCATGGCTGTAAACAAGTGGTGGGAAAAAAAAAAATCGATACTTTGATGGATTGTTATTCACATGCCGACGATTCTGAATCGATTCAAACATGTCCAAAAACTGATTATCTAAATTCTAAATAACGTAAAATAGACTGAATGAAAAAGGCAGAACACTGAAGTGGAGCGCGCTGCACACTGTCTACAGAGAGCACATTACAAAACAAGAAAGAAACACAGCATCAAATGGATTCAAAGCTAGCTTTTGGAAGCACACTGGTTTCTACAAAGTTGGTGGAAAGTGAACTGGACAAGAGCCACACTTTATGTGAGCTGTGTCACACCAAGATTAAATCAAGATGCATTGATTCAAGGTGCATCAGTAATCATTTTATAATCGAATCGTAGGCCCCTGAATCATAATCGAGTCGAATTGCTAGGTTCCTAGAGAGTCCCACCCCTACTGTAAACACTTTCATTTAGAGCTGCTACTGAATGTATTAAAAACAAAAAACAAAAAAACAAAACGCTGTATTTGAATTAAACAGAGAGGCACATAAACTTACCTTGTCTGTTCATGCTGCAGAGAGTTGGGATCAGAGATGAAGAATCGTACTCTGAAGTTCAGATAAAAGGGAGAGACAAGACCTGCAGAGAATGTCATCTTGTCAAAAATGTTTTTTATGCGCGGTTACAAGGTCGTCTCACTTATCTACTGGACCTTTATAATGCACTGAAATATATCTGAATACAAAAAAGTAAAAATATATTTTCTCTAGAGAAGTAAGTCCAGGTAAAGGCAATGACTTCTCGGGAGCCAGAACAAGTTAGATACCTTTTATCTGCTTCTTAAAGGGTTTTTCAGGCTCCAACCATCTCTGAGAGAGAGAGAGAGAGAGAGAGAGAGAGAGAGAAATTCATTAAATGTAACGGCTAACTAAGGCTGAAAAAGCATTTATGTAAGTATACCCTGTGGTTATCATCGTCTAAACTGCAATCCGTGGGTGCAATACATTACAATCTCAGCCCAAGTGTGCAGCACATGAACAGTGAGCTCACAACAGAGTGTGTGTTGGCTGTGATAGAGGCGATGGCTGTGCTGGATTCTCTGATCTGCAGACTGAAGAGCTGCCTCTCTTGCAGGCCCAGGTGGTTGCATACTTTGTCCAACAGAACCACACCTTCATCCTGCTTCTGAAGGATGGAAACAACAAACAACACTGTCACCGGCCAAAAGTGTGAGTAACAATTAAGGGATGTTTATTTGTACATCTAACCATACTGTGCCAAAAGCTGCATTAAAGCGTACAGAAAGGGACAATTATATGTTTTAAAAATCTGTGAGTTTGTCCATAGATGTTTTAAACACTGAAAATGATTGTAAAACAGACAATAAAATCTGTAATGCCTGTATTCATGTGAAAGTCAGATTTCAAAAGCCCATCTGCACACAACACTCCCTACTTTATTCATTGTTTTATTAATCACTTTGAGGGAAAACCAGCAGCTCATCTGCATTTTCTCCCAACTTTCTGTTCCCTGAAGCATATCCCATATCCCATCACAAGAGGACTATGTTTACTGTAAACTGCAGCGAATAGTCTACTCTTGCAGCAGAGATCTTTTTGATGTGTGTGGACACAAAATCCGGGTGAAAATCAATGTAAACCATCCTTGTCACGCTCAAAAACTTCATCCTTTTCAGTAAAAATCTGCACAGAAAACCTTATCTACACACAATAACCACAGCAGCTGTGAAAAAAAGAGTAATGGAGAGTTTAATATTAGAATCCTTCTGCATATTACAACCACGGCACTCTCCCAGCGTTCACATAAAGATGCTGTACAGCATCTGTCCTAGAGACCAATTTTGTGATTGCCTTTCTGCATGTGTGCCTAGCCTCATCAGTGTGTGTGCGTGCATGAGTGTACTGCTGTCAGGCTGAGTATGACATGATATGCTGATGATGTCAAAGACTCCTAAGTGTGACAAGCTCAGTGAGCTGCAGGAGGTGAGCCTGTCCTTCAGACCAAGGTCACGGTGCTGAATGAGAAACGTAGATCGATAGGAATAGGAAAGAGTAGTCGGTCACTACATCATGCAGTGACATTACAATCATTAGCCGAGCACCAAGATAGATAGGAGCAACACATGATCTCCTCAGCAACAGACAGGAAACAGTGTGCGTGCGTGGGTGTGTGTGTGTGTGTGCGTGTGTGTGTGTGTGTGTGTGTGTGTTACGCACGCTGACTCTGAAGGTCTCGATCGTGCCGTCCAGCAGCTGAACTAGGCAAAGCAGGTCCGGTTTTGGCATGTCTGTTACCACGGTAACCCTGCCTCCTTCTCAAGACAAACACCCTGCCCTTAGCTCGTCACTGAGAGGGGACCTGGAAACACACACACACAGAAACACACACAACCACAAAAACAGTGTCAGATGTTTCCAGGCTGTTGTCTTCCAATGAAAGCACCTCCCTTAGGATGACATTGTGTGGTGAGTAATATATGTGCTGGATGAAGCCTCGGTCTGCAGTGAGTAATGCGTCCTGAATGCGAAGGAGTGACTGAGTATGTGTGTGTGTGTTTGTGTAATTCCTTATTATTTGGCCTGGGTCTGAACATGTCCCTTCCCTCTCCCTGTTCTCCCTCTGCATCTCTCCGCCTTTCACAGGCAGCTGAATGATAAGAATGTTAAACATTTTCAGAGTTGAACACGCCCATCTACAACACTACGACTGATCTTAGACCAGCCTCTGAAAGCAACGCACACATGCACTACTAATGCATGATTGCATGGTCGCACTAACACCAAATAACCCCAGCTTTGAGAATATCTATGTGTGTGCGTGTGTGTACACAGGCGAATGTACGTACATGTGTCCTGTCTTGGTTTCCAGGTGAACGATTAATGGATCCAGGCCCGCCTGTCTCACTCTGTTTCTGAAAGGACACACACAGTGTTTGAGTTAATGTTTGAACACAGTGACACACTCCGAATATATTAAAACAGAGCTGATCCCAGTCTGATGACTTGTTTTCCATAACAACCTTCTCACAGGCAGGCGTCAAATGAATTTACAAGTTAATGCTACATTTAAATCAGATTCAACATGATGCAGACACTATGACTTCACCGAGTGTTTTGCATCTCGCAGCTATTTCTGACATGTTTAAGTCTGTGTCCACATAACAACTACACCTGAAATGGAGTTGCTGTACCTTATGATGCCTGTGTCACAGATTCAGCTGCCATAGCCTTGTCTATACACGCCAAAAATGAACATTATAGGACATAAACAAACGTAGAATTGATAGTAAAGCTCTAATCTACAGCCTCTACTGCTACTTCACCAACAAACAGACACATACCAGTGAATACACAGGGCCTTTCTCGGTGTATTAGGCCTTTATTTTTGTTTCCCGACTCTCCCAGACTGTCGATAATGAACTATGCAATGACCTCGCTGTACTTTGAGCCCAAGCGCGAACAAGGAACCTGTTGACAACCTGAAGTTTTCTACAGCTACACCCAAAAGGAGGAACACTCGGCTGACAAACTTTCCTCCAACCACGGCGCTGCTCGTAACGACAACTTTAGCCAAGTGAATGTTTTTTTGGTTTTTTGTTTTCTTTTAGGGAAGAGAAGGTTTTCGAATGCGACAAAAGACGAGTCTACCTCGTTCGTCCCGCGTCAGATACGGATCATATTCCTCAGGCAAGCCGCAGTGGGAACCTCGGGACCGGGCGCGTCACAGGAGCCAGGTATAGTTAGGTAAATATCCGGGACAACTTTCTCATCCCTGGCTGCGCTGACTCCGCGCGGCCCCGCCCCTTTCGCCGCGCGCGCTCACGGTGGGATACGCGCTCCATAGAGGCGCGCGCGCAGACAAGCATAGGAAGTACATTGCAAAGCGTCATAACATTAGAGGAAGAAAACAAGTCAGATATTTTACTTAAGTTAATGTAACAATACCACAGTGTAAAAAACACATTGTTACAGTAATATACTGGGTTATGGTTACACAGATCACTCTATTACAGTTACCATTAAAGGTAAATCACTGAAACACTGTAACATTGCTGCACAAAAGTATAAAAGGTGCCTGCATCTTTTGGAGCAAATATACTTCAAAAAGGCCTACCAAAGTAAAAGAAGATCTATTAATATTGCAGAATGGTTCATTTCAAAGTTGTATTTGTAATGCTCTGCACATGACTTTAAAGTTACAGCTCATAAATATGTGGTTAATTTGAAATATAGTGTTAGTTTGCGTGTTTTCCTTGTTGTAATTTAGTCTATAACCACAGATCATATTTTATTCATTGATTTTATTTGTATTACCAAAACTATAAATTATATAAATAGATGGTAAAGTATTTACAGTTATATTATTCTGAATCTACAAAGACAGTAGCCTAATAACTGAAGCCATCAAAAATAGTGGTGTAAAAATATCATTTTCAAATTGTAGTGGAGAAAAGTATAAAGTGGCCAAAACCAAAAATATGGTAAATGAAAAATGACAAAAATAACCAGCATATTCGAGCACTGACTGAAGAGCTGTGCTATGGTACGAGTTTCTTTCCATGGTACCTTCTACTCCACTGCATTTCAGTGGGCAATACTGTTATTCTGTTTGTTTGTTTGTTTGTTTGTTTGTTTGTTTGTTTGTTTGTGGGGTTTTTTTTTGCAACTTTGATGGGGCCTTATTTTTAATTTGTACAAGATTTGTATGTAGGCCTACAAAACATATTAAAAGCTTATAAAGTATGATGCTTTATCAATCATGGTGAAGCATGCTTTATCAGCTGATCTATTTGTTGGCTGATCATTTAGTTGAATGACTGAAAATTAATTAGCAGCACCATAATGTTCAAGAGTTGTTTTCTTACAAAAATGACTAACATTTCAAACATCTGATCCTGATCTCTTATCTTAAGTGACCCACTTTAAAGGTCAGTGACGCACATGAGGTTCAAATCAGGAGAAGCCATGAACAAATGTGGAGAGGAAAAATTAATTTGTTGTTTTCTGATACAAAGCTGTTGGGACTGAGTTAAAAAATCTATTCACTGACAACAGGTTGATGGCAAGATGCTGTTTTTGTTCAAGACAGAAACTCCAGAAAGAAAGAAAAAAAGAAAGAAATATTTCATTTAGGAATTGCTTTGCTGTTTGCTGTCTCCATCTACAGGACAGATGAACTACTACTACTACTACTGTTTGCAACATTTAGTCTATTCTGTATATAGACACTATTTTTTATCGGATCAAAACACTCCCAGTAACTCCTGTAAGCACCAACTTGTGTACTGATGTGTATAACCCTGGAGAAACATTTGAAAGCCTCTATTATAGTTTTTAGTGATTAATTTATATTTTACTTTTGCATATAGTGCATAGGCCACCTTAGAAAAAGATTGTATAAACTCATTAGTGGTGATCAAGTATTTGAATCCTGAAGTAAAACAGTGATACTGCAGTTTAAAAGTCCTTTACAGGAGGGTTAAGGGTTAACCCTCAAGATGTATTACAAGGGAAGAACACCTAAATTATTAAAAGTAAAAGTACTCAGTGCAGAAACATGTCCACTTTGAGTGTTCCATTACTGTGGTTTTCCTTACATAACTTATTATACTGGTGAACTATTCTTGCCAATGCATTTATGTGGAAAAGTATGTAACCTATGTAGCCAGTCAAGGTGGAGCTAATTCTTTATGTCACCTATTGCCTGGCCGGAGAAGCAAAACCAGCCCTGGCCAGTTTGCATGTCATCAGAGTGACAGGACAAGAGGTTTCAGACTGAGAGCAGTTAGTCCCACCAGTAAAAACCAGTTCACTATAGGGTGACAGGAAAGAGGGAGGTTTTGATTTCCCTCCCTCAACCCCCTACTACCACCACTACTACCGAAAAGAGAGGAACCTCCCCCCTGTCGCTGACGGAGGATTAGCTTTCTGCAACAGTGACCAAGACACCCTGTACCAACTGTACCCTGAACCCAGTGACTCTAAATTTAGTCAGAGAGACGCTTCAGAGCAAACTTGACATTAACTCAGACTCTGCATTTCATGCCCTTTTTATCTGATAAACACCCTCCTGTTCTGACTGTGAACCTTTAACACTTTTTTGTCGTTGTTTTATTCTAGTCTAAGGTATTATTCCCTGTTAAAGATTTAGGGGTTTTTTTGTCTTATGACACAGCCACTCCTTTTATCTCCTATGTGTTTATTATCTGCAGCTTCTCCTTTTTACTGATGAAAGAGAAGACCTACATTTTATACCTCTCTGTATCTCAGACAAGAATTTGTTTACCACTAACTGTGCCAGACTCAAGATAGTTCCCATTTTTATTTCAATTTATTATATAACGACATAATTATTTAAAATAATGCTTATGTAATTCAGTGCCCAACAGGAGAATTTAGATATGATAGTGTCTGTTGGATGTGTGGAGTAAATAAACTGCTGTGATATAAAACAATGAGCCATTATAAGATGTACACGCAAAGCTGAGGGAATTGGATCATATATCACGTGTTAAAAATGGGTCTGGTGGTGCAGATAGGTCTTGACGTTTTTCAGGCGTGCAGCCGCCACATGAGACAGGAAGACAGATGCAGAGCTGTCATGTGCTGGAATGCTCACATGAATTTACTCATGTAGTGTAAGTTCCATGACCCACATCTTAAAGTGATAACGGTTTGGAATATGCGTACCATGTCCTCCATCCACATTGGTCAGAGAATGCGGGATCGTTTGTTATTTTTTCTCTTGCTTAACATACAGTACATATTTGAGTAACATACACGCACTTGTTTGTACAGCTATCTTTGTGGGGCCTTTACATTGACTTCCATTCATTTGTACAGCCCAACTCAAATCCACACCTTGACCTAACCGTAATTCATACCTTACCCCTAAACTAACTTAATGTTAAAGTTGTGGGGTCCAAAATTTTGTCCTCACAAAAATTGTCAGACCCTACACCATGAGTGAAAATTCAGGTTTCGGATCCCACAAACATGGAAACACACACACACACACACACACACACACACCCCTACCCCTCTTCCTTCTACCTTTGTGAGGACTGTAATTGGCAATATGCTTTCCTGGGCCAACGCCTAAATGCCAAACCATACGCCTTACCTCAAGCCTGACCTTAACCCAATTCTAACCTTACAATTAAAACCTAGACTTGAACTTTAACCAGCCATTTGAAATTGTGAGGAGCAGTAAAACTGTTCTCACTTTCCTCATTTGTCCTCACCCTGTTGACTAAAAACTCACTATACAGCAAGCACAAACACAGAATAAATTCAACAGACAACATGCCTCACTATCACTGACTCTATTCACTCACAGACTTATTATTGAACTTATTACAGACTATATGGAGGTATAGCCCTCTCTCTGACAACCTGTGACTGGAATTTGTAAAATGAAACTCATGTAACAATAAAGGCCATCATAAAGAAATAAGCTCTCCTGATAAGAAGTTCAGTCACTGTCACTGTAAGTTGAATTTTAGGGCAATAACCCAGTAACCTTGTTCCGCTTTTCCACAGGTGGCAGGAGCTCAATGTGTTGCCTTCATATTTCCACCAGCTAGGCTGGAACAGTTTCCTCGTGACTGAAGCCTGGTATCTGTCAATTGAAGGTAGTCCAAAAAAAATCGACTAAATTTTTAAATCTACCAGAGAAGAAATATAAGAGAGCATGGCGATACCGTCAAATATGTGATTAGTTTGCGGTTATTCGAGTAAGTTTAGCTACATTTCACAATTGTTAGCTATCACTTTGGGTCGCTCATGTGCACACAAGTCATAATTCCGACATTTACAGAGGCATTTAAACGCAGCACTGCCGTCTGCGTCGTTTACGTCATCAGCCTTTAACTGAGCAGCGCTGACAGTTTGGGACAAGCGGAGCGACTGTGCTGCTGGACGGTCTGTCCTCACTGTAAAGCAACTGTCTCTCCACTCTTTATTTATCTTTTAATTTTTAATTTTTGCAAACCTCTCAGTCCCTCAGTCCTCATCGTGATGAGCGGGACTCAGGAGCGACCGATGACCTACGCCAAAATGAGGAACCTTTTGTCATATTTCTCTGGTAAGTTTATTTCAAATTTTTGTGATATTTGATCGTTAATGCAAAAACTTTTGCTGGAAAAACATAATGTTACATCAGAGAAAGATACAGAATACAACAAAAGTAACAGTGCAACAAATATCGCGCCAACGTTACAAGACCAAAAAAACAAAACAATAATAATAATAATAATAATAATAATAATAATAATAATAAACAATAAAATAAAGAATATCACATTCAGGCAGGCCTAGGTATAATATATCGAGGCTTGGTGTCATTAAATCATTCCAAGAAATCTGAAGATTTATGTGTGTCAGAATTTAACACCATAGTTTCGTAACTTCATGGAAGTCCAGGTCAAGGCGAACACTTGCCAAAATATTAAGTGAATACAGCTGTTAAGCTCCTAATGTTATGTAAGAGACTAACCTCCTTCTTGTCTTACAGTTCTGCTGAAGGGAAAGAATAAGGGCTTCAGTGACTTTTTGCACAAATTGGTCTCCAGTCACAAACTCTACCAACAGTAAGTCAGTCAGAAATTCATTGTTAACAGCCTTTTTATTTTATGCTAAATCTGGCTAAACAACCCTCAACATGTTTGTGACCTGCTTCTTGAAGCCTGGATCCTCAGAAAATCCTGCAGCAACATTGCAAGCTGAGAAGAGAGAAGGAGGAGAAAGGTGCAGTGGTGAGTAGGGAGAGAAGTTATTTTTGTTTTTTAAAAAAAAGAGAGAGAGAGAGAGAGAGAAAAGACTGTGCTGAGTGTTGACAGGAGATGAAACCTAATCTGACCTCCTGACCATCCTCTCCCTATGTGTCTTATCTCTCGTCAGAGCTCAGTGAACACAGAAAGCTCACAGTAAGTCATTTTGCCCACTGGAAATATTTCATGTCAGATGTCTTGCTGTTTGGCTTTGCATTACACAGCACCCTGTTTTTCCATGGCAGCGTGTTGATTAATGCTTAAAAGACACGTTTTCAAGAGTCAATGTGTTTTCTGTGAAACTCCTCATTTGTCATTAATAAGCTGTCACAATTAAAACACTAAGTATGGCGTATTTCACAAAAAGAGCAAAATATAGAGAGTGTCTACAAAAGGTGAGGTAATTTTGTGTAACGCAAATGTTTTTTGTTGTTGTTTTTTCTTGTGACTGCTAATTTACGCTGGGGCCTTTTCGGGTCCTGACCCCCCACTTTGCCTGTCAAAAGTGGTAAGATATTGAATTACAAAGGACATTTACAAACCACATGTTTCCTTTAACTTAATATGAGGTCACAACCTTGCAACCCCAAAATGATTTGGTCTATGCTTTATAATAACCTATTAACTTACCTGTGTGGCATTAATCTATTAATTATGACAGAAAGTTTAGCAGTTTATTCTAAACTACGAGAGTGTTTAAACATATCTGACCCTTCTCTTTTATTGTGGTTTTCAGGATGAAGCCATCAGATTTTGACTACCTCAAAATTATCGGCAAAGGGAGCTTCGGAAAGGTATAATCCTTGTAAACTCCGTGTTTCTGGGGTTTTTTGGGTCTTTTAATGACACATTTTCAACTTTCACAGGTGCTGCTGGCGAGACACAGAAAACAGGGAGGCTACTATGCTGTGAAAGTGCTGCAGAAACAGATGATTGTCAAGAGGAAAGAGGTAAATTATCTGTGTATATATCCATCCGTCTGTCCGTCTGTCCGTCTGTCCGTCCATGTCTTTTACGTCATGGATCTTTGTGTTGTGTCCCTGCAGCAGAGGCATGTGATGGTTGAGAGGAGCGTTCTGCTGAAAGGACTACAACATCCATTCCTAGTTGGGCTTCACTTTGCTTTCCAGACTCCAACCATGCTCTACTTTGTCCTGGACTACGTTAATGGAGGGGAAGTATGTGTTTAAACTTAGCTCTGTCAACTGTGGCATGTGGTGGGAAATTTAAAACATCTCTCGGTTGAAAAGCATTAAAATCAGCCCCATGTTTTCTTAAGTCTTTGCATACAAAGTAGTTATGGAGATGCCACAAGTAACCCAGAGACCAAAGTTATTGACCACTTGAAACTGGTTTCTCTCCAGTGCTGCTGATGAGTAGAACTTTGTTGTCATTTGTGATATCATAACCATGCATCTGTATGTCCTCAGCTTTTCTTCCACCTTCAGAGGGAAGGATCATTTCCTGAGCCCAGGGCCGCCTTCTACACTGCAGAGATGCTAATGGCACTGGGCTTCCTCCATTCTCACGACATTGTTTACAGGTACATATACACACACACTGCAGACAAACAAGTGCAAGGTCACTCCTGTTAAGTTATTCATTGCTCATCATTTACTCGTTTTGCTTGTGTGTGATTGAAACGCGTAACAAAGAGAAGCCGCACGGAGAGGTTTACAACCAGAAATCACTTTGTCCTCCAACACCACATTAAAAACAGTACAGGGATGCAAGGCGAAACCAGAGGGAATTGAAATAAATGCAACAACTTGTGTCCCACCTGTGTCTCTGCCAGAGATCTCAAACCAGAGAACATCCTGCTGGACAATGAGGGTCACGTGATGCTTACTGACTTCGGGCTTTGTAAAGAAGGGGTGGCCGTAGGTGGGATTATGCATACATTCTGTGGGACCCCAGAACATCTTGCTCCAGAGGTGCTACAAGGCCGTCCGTACAGCCCAGCAGTGGACTGGTGGAGCCTCGGCACTGTGCTCTTCGAGATGCTGTATGGACTGGTGAGTGCAGCTGAAATGATTGCTTCCTTTTCATCATATTTTTCAACACCTTGGCTATAATCCATCTCCCTGTTCTTTCTCTCAGCCTCCTTTTTATAGTCATATCAAAGCAAAGATGTTTGAGAACATAATTCACGCGCCTCTGGAGCTGCGTAGCGGAGCATCTCCAGCTGCTTGCTCATTGTTAGAAGGACTGCTTGAAAGAGACGTCCCAAAACGATTAGGAGGGAGCCGTGACTTTGTGAGTGGCAACAAAAAAAACCCAAAATAAACAGGCAATGATGCACCTAAACACACTTAAAGGAATAATCAAGCGAAAAATGATCCCAGGGTCTTTTTCTGAACAGGCGCTCATCAAAGAAGACCTCCAGAGAGTTTTTTTTGCTCATCGATGTGTATCGGGTTTGACCAGAGCTAAGTTGCAGCCCAAAAACGGCTAACATGCATTGAAATGGGGCGGTGCGCAACATGCTTACAAAACCGGCTCTTTTAGAAACTAATACTGCTCAAAATAGCACCATGCACCTTCAGTAGCATGACTAGGGTCTCTACGGATAAAACCAAGCATCAACAACTTATTTAGCATTCCGGGAGGTTATTAAAAACTCCGAAGACTTACCTTTTGTTGCCCTCACTCCTCTTGTATGAAAGTCCGTACTAGTCGATCACCGAATTAATCCAAAAGGAAGGAGCCCAGTTGAAGATTTCTTCCAAAGAGT
>JAQLOL010000025.1:13794048-13807619 GCA_029783665.1 Naso thynnoides | reverse complement strand
GGTCGATGAGCGAAAAAAACTCTCTGGAGGTCTTCTTTGATGAGTGCCTGTTCAGAAAAAGACCCTGGGATCATTTTCGCCAGATTATTCCTTTAAGCACAGAGGGTCTAATTTCCATGGTGTGTGTCCAGGTGGAGCTGCAGGAACATCCCTTCTTTGCATCCTTCAACTGGGACGACCTCCTGGCCAGGAGGGTCAGACCCCCGTTCATCCCAAAAGTGGTAGGCGTGATTCAGAAATGAGTGGAGAGCACGACTTGTCTTCCAAATGCACCGTCAGTCTATGTGAACGTGTTCATTTCTCTCTCCTCTCCAGTCTGGTCCCTCTGACATCAGCTACATCGACACCGAGTTCACATGCCAACCTGTCCCCACGTCAGTGAACGAGAGGTGCCAGGTTGGCGCAGCCAGCGAGACCTTCCCAGGATTCTCCTTCGTGAACCCAGCGGAATAAAAGGTTGCGATGCTGGTTGCATAATAACGGCAAATCCTCTGGGAGCATGTTTGTTCAAATATTTATTTTTTATGTCTTAAATTATTAAATAAAAGTCTATTTTTAACGCTTGTGCAAAATATTCTAACATAGACACTGCAAAGTACGGTATGCTTCATTTATTATTAGATGATGGGATGTTTATGAATATTGCAGCTCCTGTGAGTATCAGTTCATTATATGAAATAGGCTGGCCTCTATTTCTTTTCCATCTCTGGAAGTCCAAACTTTCAGTTTTAAGCAGTTTTATTTTCAGTCACTTTACAATTATGTCTTTCAAAAATACAACAAACATGTATTGCAACTTGCCCATTCTTCTATTACATTCACCACTTACAGAGGTATGGAAACACATCAAAGGGTGCCAAAATACTGCATAGACACAGAGGCATTGTGCACCACAAGCAAAATACAAAGACATTTCCCTATTGCATTTACATAAAAACCATGGGATATCATTATGTTGGCAACCAGTAAACACGTTAGACCCAGCTCTGACTCTATTTATGACAGTGAGGAAACTTGAGGAGTCTTTTTAATTCACTGTGGATCTAAATGGGTGTCTCTGGGGGAAAAGCATCTGGTCTGATCCTTTCTACCTCACTTCTCTAGACGGTTTGAAACAGTTTATACACAGAGTCACTCTCCGTCTGTCAGTAGATACTAAAGGAAGCGTAGCTCTGGTCGCTCTGGCAGGTGAAGTAAGCTATCAGCTGACCATTGCAGATCATCAGAAACAAGCCGCTTCCTGTTAAACAACAAAGCATGGCGGATTAAAAAGAATTGAGCTCATGACGTTCAATGCAATAAAACAGATGTTTGTTTTAGCCTACCTAAAGCCAGCCACCACTGCCACACCATGGGAAACTCCAACATCACTGCAACAAGGAAACAAATAATGCAATTTCACAATACCTATCTGTATTTTCTGAATTTTTTTTAGAAGTATTGTCAGATTCCTGCTCACCTAGGCTGGTGATCATCACATGCAGGAGTGTGACAGTGAGGGCGTAGTCCCACACTCGCCTCCGCACCACTGCAGCAAACAAAAGACCGCTGCAAAAGTAGGTGAGCTCCAAGGACAGGAGGTTCACTGCAAAGGACCAACATAGCACCAAAAAAAAAAAAAAAAAAAGGAAGTGAAAAAAGCTCACACTCATTTGTTAATCTTATTGGCTGCATTTAGTGAGCTGCTCACCCAAGTATTTAGAGTTGGATTCAGCAGGTTCGGTCTTAAAGTCAAATGGAATCAGCCCGTCAAAGTTATCCAACCTGCGTGAGGAGAGAGAAAAGAGGGAAACTATCAGCTACTGCGAGAAATCTTTTAAAATACTGTGTAAAAATGTCTCAGCTCTTGTCAACAAGTAGAGGGAGTGTTCAGACAAAGGCTAGGTGTGGATTAAGTAATGTAATTTTGGAGATAACAATATCTCACTACTGAAATTACTACTTCAGTGCTGGATCCACGTCTATAGGAGCTATCTGTTTTAATTTCTTCTAAGAATATTTGCCATGTAGGATAGAATAAATTCCCTATGTCTATTTTGACTGGTTGCAAATCGCTGCATCAGGTCAAGGTAAAGACACAGGAGACATATTAAAAAAATGCATTCGTGCTGATTCTGTGTCTTAACAGTATGCCAACATTTATTACAAAATCTATTTAAATGTCTGAAACTGCAGTTCTTATAGGTTGCATTATGCAGTTTAAACTTGTGTGCCGAGTCTTGTACATGTCACATATGCTGAGACTGTTTTGTTTTCAGATAATCCTGCAGGTGCTTTAATAGTTGCACTTGGAATTTGCTTGCAAATATTTACATTACATTGAAACTTCATTTAGTTAGACTAAAAATTTCTGGACCTCATGTTCTGCTGCTTTATGACAGGCTGTTAAAGAGCCAACTGATTATGGCAGACTTGGGGTACATACAGTTTGATAATGATGCTATGAATAGCTGGTTTGCGTGCGCATGCGTGTGAGCGACTCTCACCTGAAGGCACCGAAGCACACACTCCCAATCATGTAGAAAAGAGAGTAAAATATGAGCAGACACAGCAGCAGATTGAAGAGCACGGTCTGCGGCGTTGAGACACAGGGGGAGACAATATTTCACAATACAGGATGTAGTCTGTGTAGTCGGCAACTCCGCATATTTTCCATGAAACGCAACATTACCAAACACTAACCTGAAGCTGCCTTACATATGATAGGCTACCGGGCTGCAGGGGGAGGGATGTGCGCTGTGGGTCCAGGCAGCGACTCTGTTCTATCTACTGCAAAACCTGAGCTGCTGCATTCTTTTGGACCATATTAAAGGAGAAAATCTGTATTTTTCTATCCAAGCACCACATAAAACAGGCATCAGGCACGACGACACAGCCTGCCATATCAGCATGTAGGCTATTTTATCGCACGATCCCGATTAACAGATCACAGACACGCCTGATCAGACAGGGAGGCGTCTGCTAAATCGTGACACATTTAACTATCCTCTTACCTTTGAGTCGACCGCTTTTCCTTTGAATGCCATCTCATGGTTTCGTTCTTGGTGCCTTTTTTTCTTTTTCTTTTTTTTTTTTTTATTTTAACAAAACAAACCGGGCTGCAGCAAGATACAGCGACACTGTTAATCCTGACAGAAAGTGGACGTCTTCCGCCATCTAGCGACGAGCTCCGGACACGAACCTGCGCCGCCGCTTCCACAGCCGAGCACTGAACTCATCTCACCTCCCATCAGGGCGGCCTTTGTTGACTCAAATAAAGACTTATCTCACTGTGTACCTGTTTGCTGGCATCTGAATACACAATCATGAATGCTGTAACGATCGTGTGCATTTCCATCACATTTTTTGGACGGTCTACGAGATACGGAGCCTTATTATACTGTACAAAGCACAGCCGCCTTATGTGGGAGGGATTCCCGAATACTGCAGGATGGCTGGAGATCATTTGGAAGAACATGGGCATCTGTACCAGCAGCGACCAGTTATAAAATAGCCTACTGAAACCAAACTACACACGCTAGGCAAGGAAGAAGTAGCATACCCACAGTAATCTCACGATTGAATTAAATGGATTAACTGTCACATTGAAACCATAAACCATATATATCCACAAGCCTGTAAGTGCTAAAGGGGGAGATAATACAACGTCTACTAACCCGGCTTTTGTGCTGCTTACTTTCGGCCACCATATAGCCCCGCAGTTGTAATTTGGCGTGATAAATGTGGTGGTTTGTTTGGGTTTGATTAGGCTTTTGTCAAAATGTGCATTAGTCTCATTCGACTCAATTTAACGTTAATTTACTGGGTATGACAGATCTCCCACGCACCAGCCAACCTAACGGTAGATGTGTTCCGAACGTTAAAGCTGTCCAGCCCGTGTGTACAGAAACGTATTCGGGTCGTTTTTGGTTGAAAATGTCACTTCGGTAGTTTTACAGGCCTGAGTATTTAATCCTACTGTTAGCACCGGCGTGCACAAACTGCTTATCGCATATGATCGGATTCTCTCCACATAAAGTGGCTGTTTGACGATCCTGGAGGGTTCAAAAGTGGGGAGAGAACAGGCAGTTTAACTGGAGAGGAACCAACCGCTCTTCAACGGTAACGTTAATGGAAGACACTGCGGTTCCTGCGCTCCATTGATACACACTCGTACTTCTTGAGGGAAATACTTCTGAGGCTGTTGTGAGCGAAAGAGGGGGACGTGAGCTCCAGTCCGTCGGTAGTATTCGTTGTACTAGAACTGAGCTGAGTTTTGGGCGTGTTATAAGCGCAGACAGGCCTGGTATTGACCACCGATAGTAAACTGAACTTTTCCTAGACCCAAAGTTGTCAGGCAGCGCATCTTACACGCATGCGCATCGTTCTATCCAGCTCTAAATAAGAGTTAAAACAGAAACGAGGTGAGTTCCACATTTTTTTAAACATTACGGGCGTTAATACTCATTTATTGCTAGTAACAGTGGCGAATTTTAAAAAACCGGCCTTCGTCTTGCCAATTAACGTTAGTTCACGTTATTTCCACTCTGATTTAAAACGGCGACAATAAATCGTTTTTTTCAAGTTTCTATTGAAGAAATTAATCAAGCAACAATGTTGAAGCTCGTAACAGTAGCGCGGTGTTATTGCGAGTGATTGTGTTATTATGCGGAATATTCGCGTTTTGCAAAATGCGTTTTCCTGTTGTTATTAACCGGGAAACTTATTTATTACAGATTGTCCTTAGCTGGCTGCATCCAGTCACAATGCTACGGCTAGCTGTCTAGCAACCCTCAGTGCAGTTGAACGGAGTGGAGCTAACTGGTTGTTAGCTTCATGTCAGCGCTAGCTAGCAACCTGGGCTGACATTCCGTGACAAGGGGAAAGTGAAGAAAATAACCCGAGTGAAGGAAAACATTCAGTCAGTAAATTACAGCGCAAGCATTTGCTTTTGTTCGACGCGTAGCGGCTTTGCATGATTTGTTTAAATAGGTAACTTGAGTAATTTACATAGTTTAAACGTGTTGGTGGCCTCTTCCTATGCTCCGCCATTTTGTATGAGACGAATGCTAATCATGGGCGCTCTAACACTTTATTTATGGCTAGAATAAAACTGCGGTATTAAGTGCAAAGTCAAACTTAATCAAGATCTCTTAGCTTTAGGGTGTTGTTTACTTTTCATATGGTTATCGCCCGCATGCAAACGGAAAACATACCAAAATTCAGTGTTGAACATGCGTCAACACTAAAACGTTATATCGCAATATTAGTCGGATTAAAATGCTGTTAAGTTTGACAAGTCAGTGCAGAAAACAGTGTTCTTTTTAAAATTGATAATCAGATGACCCTCTCGCTTGTTCATAGCCGGGCAAACAGTCGGTTTTAGGAGATACTGTTAAAACAAGGAAAAGATAAACTTGTGTGGTTAACTTAAAGTTGAGACATCTTTCCTCATGTTTGTCAATGGCCCTGATGCAGGTTCACTCTAATGGGGCCGTTTGTGCACGTATTTTCCCGGTAGTTGACCAGCAAAACAATATTATTATTGACTGTTTTGTCTGAAATCGAAGTGCATGGTGTATCCTGCAAGCCAGCACACAGTCGCCATCTAGCGGTGATGTTGAGCAGTGCTGTTTACAAGTGCAGGTAGAAACTGCATTTGTCGTTGGGGGCAGTTAGTAGGAAAAACAGTACAAGGAGGCTGCTTCACTGTGATGATCATCCTCATTTAACATATTACACTGAGAACAATGCTTTAACTTAGGTCCGTGACTGGGACTGTACATTACTGTTCAACCTTTGACCAATAACCTGTGAGTGTATGATAGCTGTTTTTTGACTCTTTATTTGTCTTTGCAGGTTTCTGATAGCAGAGGAGTGGGAATGACTGACACTCCACCCAGTGATGGCCCCTCCCAGGGAGCTGAGTTTGACATGATGGGTGCTCTTGACTGGAAGGACGGCATTGCAACACTGCCAGGAAGTGATATCAGGGTACGAGAGAGATTCATGTTCTCCTCCAAGATCATCTTTGATTTTGTTTGTGTTTGTTTCTGATCACACACAGACTGAGGAGAGCAGGGCCTCCTTTAAGTTTGAAATAAAACACATTTTCAAACGTTCACGCAGGATATTAAATCAGAGTCAGGGTGGCACACCACCTTGGCTCAACTGGACACCCTGATGAGATTAACTGTTGTTTTCACTGTGTCTTTCAGTTCCGTATGACAGAGTTTGGGACTCTTGAGATTGTCACCGACCTAGAGGTCAAAGGGCAGCAGGCTGAGTCTAACTGTGAGACCTTGGACCCAGCACAGTCTCACACTCCCACCCCTCCACCAGAGGGCCAGTCACAGACCAGTGCAGCCGCAGCTCCAGCCAATCAGAGTCAGCCCGGATCATCTCAAGCTAAAGGTATGACAGCCCAAGTTTAACCCTTACAGAACTGTAGTTGTAAAAAATCGCAGTGTTGTTGTTTATGTTTATGCTCTCCCTGTGTTTTGCACAGTGATCACTCTAAGATTCAGCTCTCCTCTCTGCTTTGTCCTCCAGTCCCCGGTCCTGTGCTTCTGTCTTTAGAGGAGGGCCCCAGTATGGAGGGCCCCAGTGTGGAAGTTGGTCCCAGTGTTGAAGTCGGCTCTAGTGCAGACATGGGCCAAAATGGCGAGCTGTCAAGGTGCCGGGCCTGTGGTGGCCGTGTTCCCCGAGATGCCCTCTTTCAGGGCAAATTCTGTAGCTCCATGTGTGCTCAGCCCTCTAGTGGCAGGTGAAACAACACATCTCACATCTTGTATTCTCATCTTGTATTCTCTCGCACCTCTTTGTTGATCTTCATTGTGTTGTTGTTTCATTATGAGCCAAATCTTTTTTTTCGTCGTCCGTTCCCCCCCCCCAGATCATCTCCAGGGGAGGCGAGGGAGAGTCAAGCGGTTGAAGGTGAGAGGCTGGGCAAACGTGTGCGCAAAAAGAGGAAGATCTATATGGACTCCGGTGATGAGGAGGAAGAAAACCAAGAGGAACCAGAGGTAAAGAGCATATTCTTTGCATTTTTCTCCATCTTGTTCCCTTTCAGATCTATAGGCCACTCAAGTGTTCTATAATATTGCAGTAGTTACTACCATTTTGCAGAGTATTGTCTGTTTTTTCCTGTTCTCCTAATTTCTGTCTTAAACTTAAAAAACACACAAGATGAGTCAGAAAACAACTTGACAATTCAATTTATTAATATTTCTTTTATTTCACCTTTTGTAGGAAAAGGCAAAGACAACCAAAGGCAGAAGAGGTGCCAAAATGGCAAAACTCGGTAAGTGAGTCTGCAGCCACACACAGTGTTTTTGAATCCTATTTTTTAAAAACAAACAAACAAACAAACACACACGCCAGTTCAAGGCCTTTACCCATCTGAAATACAACTAACAACATTCATGTCTTAAATTCCGTTTTGTAAGAAATTCTGCATTCTAAGTTGTTTCATCAGTAAGAACTGGAATTATAGCTCAGATAAAAGTTTTTCAAATTTTCTGACTGAAATTTGTAAGAGTCTTAAAATATCTTTACTCCAATTTCTGAAACTTAATATCACCCCATGTCTGTGAGAGTGACTTGTAAGGATTAATGGGAGTTTATTAAGACATAAGTTATTGTTACCTCAAGGGACATGATGGGAGTTTATAGTTTAAGCATTAATTTGGTTCTGTCAACATTATAAGCATGATTACACATAGAATAATAGGTTGGATTTTGCTTCTAATTATTAGTTGTATTCACTTCTGTACGAAAATACAAAATCATTGTCACATTGTCATTTAAACCAAGAGATTTAAATGAAATAAAAGTCAAACTTAGGGAAGAGGTGTATTTGAATCTGTGTTGTATGTTTCTCATGAATGTGATGTGATGGGAATCCTCATAAAGCAACCACAGTCTTTAATATTTGTATTTAATTTTTTGTGTGACCAACCCTCAGTGACTGCCCCAACCAATAAGAAACGGGCATGGAGCTGGCCTGCTTACTTAGAAGAGGAGAGAGCAATCGCTGCTCCTGTTAAGCTATTCAAAGAGGTATTTTTTTTCCCAATGTACACTGGCCAAGTTTTTATATATTTTTTTAAAACAAACAGATGGTTTTGTTTATTTTGTCTCAGATTAGCCAGTTCATGATTGTGCTGCAATGAACATTTGTCTTGCAGCATCAGTCGTTTCCTCAAAGCAGGAACAGTTTTAAGGTGGGAATGAAGCTGGAGGGCCTGGATCCCTCTCACCCGTCTCTGTTCTGTGTACTCACTGTTGCAGAGGTACGTGACTATTATGGGGTAGTAGTTATCTGTGGCTTTGCTTCTGCAACAAAATGAAACACAGCGCATAATGAGTCCCTGTTCATCATAAAGAGTTTCCCCTCACACTCACATGCTGTCTTTCCAGATCCAAGGTTACAGGTTGAGGCTCCACTTCGATGGTTATCCAGAATGCTATGACTTCTGGGCCAACGCTGACTCGTGGGATATAAAGCCAGCTGGCTGGTGTGAGAAGAATGGACACAAGCTTTTGTTGCCTAAAGGTAGTCACATGACACAAATGGACACATCCATCCACAACTTCTGACAGCCTTGCTGACTGAGTTTGTCTTGTAGGTTGCAAGGAAGGAGAGTTTAATTGGAGCATGTATGTGAAGAACTGTAGGGGTCAACTGGCCCCAAAACACCTTTTCAAGAGCCTCAACACAGTGAGTACTAAGAACATGCAATCTGTAGCTCTCATCCTTCAAGTTTTGTTATTAAATTCAGGCTCTGTAAATGCTAAATGTGTGTTTTATTTTTTTTTATTGTAGTCTGTAACTCCATCTGGATTTAGAGCAGGGATGAAGCTGGAGGCTGTTGACAGGAAGAACCCGTCGCTGATATGTGTAGCAACTATTGCTGCTGTTGTTGATAACCGACTGCTCATTCATTTTGACAACTGGGATGACACATATGATTACTGGTGAGAGCCTGGCTTTAGCTCAAATAACTGGTAGGATTCAGACTTATGTCCTGTCCACTTTAGGGACTGCTGTCACTTAAAATCGAAATAAAATTTATCGTATTTAATGTCTATGGGACTTGAGCATTGTGCCTGTGAATTTTCGGTAGAGAGTTTGGAAAGTTCTCGGAAACGAGTGTGGACATTGGGCTGAAAGACTTGAAATATACAGTCATATGTAACTGCAGAGTTTATGCAGCTAGAACACATTTGAGAAAGACAAAAACTGATATTTGTTGCCCTAAGTTGCTTTTATTGTTACTGTCAAGGTGTGATGCTAGCAGTCCATACATCCATCCTGTGGGCTACTGTGAAGAGGCTGAGCTAACTCTGACCACTCCAGCTGGTAAGACACAGACCAAGACTAACGTGGGTCAGTATAAACTATTTTAATATCCTGTAGGGTCTAAATAAAACAGAATCTAACATAATCAAAAATAAATGCTAATTAAAACGTAGAAGCTGAAAAAAAGATTGTTCGCTCGTGTTGTTGCTGTGTTTTTCTATAGAAAGTGTTAGAAACATTTCTGTTGTTTCTCAAATATTTTTATGAGTGTATATAAATTAAAGAAATCATCAAACATTTCAAACATCAAAGCTAATTTTATAAGTACATTAATGTTAAAATAATGGTACTGTCAGTTCCTGTGTATGTCTGGATTGTAGTTTTTGATCCACAGGACGTGTCAACAGACTGTTAATGTGTGACCTGTCAGCAGTCACTGATGGATCTAATGAGTCTTTATTCCCTCTTCCCAGAATATAAGCAACCCAAGAGTTTCTCGTGGGAGAAATACCTTGAAGAGACGGGCACACAAGCTGCTCCTGCTCGGGCTTTTAAACCGGTATGATTAAACGAGTACATAAGACTTTATTATTTGTACAATCACAGTCTAGATATAATCCTGTGAGTTTTTTTCTGCCCTATGTTTGCAGAGACCTCCGCATGGCTTCCAGATTGGAATGAAAGTTGAAGCTGTTGATAAGAGGAACCCAATGCTCATCCGTGTCGCAACTATAGCGGACACAGACTACCACCGACTAAAGGTTAAGGGTGCCTTCACATCAAGATGTGTGTGACCTGCTCTCTGCTAAGCTAATGTCTAATTTGTTTTTTCCAATTTTTTTCACCTAGATTCATTTCGATGGTTGGAGTTCAGAGTACGATTATTGGGTGGAGACAGACTGCCCTGATCTGCACCCTGTGGGATGGTGTCAGAAAACTGGACACCCACTACAGTACCCCAACGGTAAGACACACTCCCTCAGTCTGTCCCAGCTAAATTCAAGTGAGGTTAAACAAGGTTTTTTTTGAAGAAGGATCCAAAACTTTACTGAGTTGTAACAGATGAGTTGGCACATTTATTTAACTCGCAGATGCAGGTGGGGTAAGGAACCTTTATTGACTCAGAATGGAAACGGTCATGCAGTTGTGTGTTGCAGTTTCATAGTTTTTATTAAAGGTAGAGTTCATTTTTTTGCACATTAAGATTTCTAATAATGATACTTACAATCGTACGATGTTCTGCAGCATTATTATGATGAACGACGCAGTCCTGAGAGCTGGAACTCATTGCTGACATTAGTGCTGGCTGAAAACGGCTGTCAGCAATGGTAGAGCATGTGCACTTAGCTCGTCTGTCGAAAAATACGACAAACACTTGTTTTAAAAGACATGAAATTTGCTGAACATTTAAAGATGTCCTCTCATGTTCCGAGACTAAAACACAGAGTTAAAGAACGGCATAAAACCCTTAAACAGCATTTAACCATCAATGGCTGTTTAATTGTTTAGTGAAGCAGCTGATGGAACCGTTTCTGGGTTGTATATTGTTGTGTAATTTCCTGTTATATTGTCAAAATATGAGGGGACACCACTAAACATTTGGTGAGTTTCATGTCTTTTAGAAAGAGCAGTTGTTGTATTTTTCAACAGACTGGCTGAGTGCATGTTCTTGTGTTGTTTTCAGCCGTTTTCAGCAATGAGCTCCAACTCTCAGGGCTGCGCCGTTTGTCATGATAATGCTTCAGAACATCGTATATGATCGTAATGATCCTTATTATAAGGCTTAATGTGCAAAAAACATGAACCTCTCCTTTAACACTCCTCTGTGTGTGTGTGTATTTCAGGCTCCAGTGATTTATTGACTGCCCCAGGACAAGGATGTCCCACCCCAGGATGCAACGGGGTTGGCCACATCCGAGGACCTCGTTATGGGACCCACTACACGTTAGTCATTCTTTCCCTCTCACCACTTCAGAGTGGTCCGGACACTCTTGTAAATGGTTAAATAAATTTAAATAAATAAATATATTTGAAATTTGTTTGCTTTTCACATCAGCCATATTTTGGAAACAAATTTGTCTCAGTTACCTTACTTCTAATTTTTGCTCCAACTTTGCTACATTTATCACTGGCTTGAACAACATATTAATATTTAAATCTCAAATCATTTTTGTAAATGTTTAGGCATTGTGTATGTAAGGAAAAGAAGAAGCCTCAGTGTTCTTTAATGTCACTAACACTTGTGTGGGCTGCCGGCAGTGTAACTGCGTTATGTTTGTGTGTGGGAGTTCTGCTGAGTCTTTTGTGTAATTTTCTGGTTGGTTTCATTTCTATTTGTTGTAACCTGTTGAATTGTGGAGTTCAAAAGTAAAACAGACAGAAAGAAAAAAAATTTTTTACTCATTCCCATTGTCCTGAAACTGTTGCTACTGTTTGATTCCTGGGTAAAGTTTGTGTGTCTTTGTGTGTGCAGGCAGGTGAGCTGTCCCTACTCAGAGATGAATCTGAATAAAGAGGGCTTGTTGCCAGATCGCCTCAGCGGAGAGCGGCCCCTCGCCCTCAGTGGACCTCATCCTCGCGGGCGACGCCCCGATCCTCAAACCAACACTACAACACAGACCTCCTCATCACCAGACCAGCCGGAGGGAGCTGAAGACTCCCAGAACAGGTTTGCTGCTGATTGCGTACAAGGCTGTCAGTCCACAAAAAACAGCTTGAACACACTTAGAAAGCCACAAATGCTCCCAAGAGAACTGCGATCAGTGTTTTGCATACAACTCTATCCAGTGGTCTGGATCTGAGAGCAGGTTATCTGTGTTGCTAGGAAACCAGTGACAGTGGAAGCTGAGCGTTCAGGACGCAACAGCCAGTCAGAGCCACCGGGTGGAGCCAGTGAGCAGAGCCACAATGGAACGAGGCCTAAACGGTACAGTCATGAAGCCACCGAATCATGCTTTGTGCACTGAAGTTCCCTGCAGAAGATGCTGTGTTAGAAATAAACTTTTACCTTGTATGTTGTTGTTTTGTTCAGGACTGCTCCACTTCCCAAATACTTGAAAATGCACTATGTTAAAGAGGAGATTGGCGATAGCAAAGGTACATTTGAATGTAAAATGAGAAAAGATAAAGCATGTAAATCACGACCGCGCTCCTCGCTGACAGTGACCACCCTCTTCTTGCCTCCCCTCAGCCTCTCCAGATGCCATCTCTCTCCAGCAGGCCCTCCATGAGTCTGTGTTTTCCCCCGGCATCTCCTCCTCTCCCCCACACCGGGTGGCCCTCTGCTGGGACAAACACTGCCAGCTGCTGCCTGAGGTCCTGGGGCTGACTGCCAAGAGAGTTGCCACTTGGAGCGCTGAGGAGGTCAGACATGCTCGCACACTGACACCGCGCCAACACATGAAAAGCAGACATACTCCTCATTCACTCATCCATCATGAAGGCATCTTGTTGTTCGGGGAAACTGTGACTCTGAATATACAAGGAGAGCTCTCCTGGTTGTTAGGCATGGTGGATAAGCATCTATTTACTTAAGCATTCTGAACTGGACAGCTTGACAGGTTGTTGTTCTTTGTTTATCAGGTGGCGGGTTTCGTCAAAGGACTCCCAGGATGTAAAGAACATGCTGCTACTTTTAAAACAGAGGTAAGGACTTCATTGTCAACCAAGACTCACACACTTAAAAGTCACAAAAATCCAACTAACGGCTAGTTTAATTAATACTTTAAAAAGATAATTTCTAAATACTTGATCTTTAAGTCTAAAACCGCCATAATTTGGGTTGATGTCCTAAAATTGCTTTTTTTTTTTTTCGTAGGTGTAAGTTGGGTGTCTATATTTTAGTGACACTTGACCAGGTAGTGGATAAGTACAAGAACTTGAAAACTGGTACATAATGCAGACACACGCAGCTGTCAGCATTGCATAAGCAATAGCTCAGTCAATTCAGTTTGGTTTTGTTTTATTTATGTACTGCCGCCACCTGTGTTGAGTCTGGTGTCTGACATAAAGCAAACGGAAAAAGGGTTCGAAACATCTTTGCATATCAAATCATAATTTGTAATATTTGTCTCAGATTTTTTTAGTTGCCTTGTAGGTGGGTTTGCTCTACAGCTTTGTGTATTTTAATGTGCTTTTTGCATTTTTGCAAAATTTGTAAACATTTTTATTGCAAGACCGTTGTGAAAAAACGCAAATAAAACTTCAATACATTAAAGGTAGGGTAGATGTTGTTTTCCTGGATCATTTTTAATATATTGCTTAAAATACCCTTTACACACAGGTTGAT
>JAQLOL010000025.1:13762215-13775658 GCA_029783665.1 Naso thynnoides | reverse complement strand
TCTTTAAAAAAAAAAAAACAAAAGCTTGGTAATTTTCAAAATGCTGCGAGTCTGTTTTCTAATTCCACTCATTTTTGTTCATGTTGATTTAAGTCTGCCAAACAGCTAGAAAGTCTTCTCTTTAAAAATAACAATAAAATTTGCAATTACAGCATGAAATAACAACACACCCATCTGCCATGAGACAAATAACAGCACTTGTAAATAACTTCAGGAGCACCCGCACCTGTTTCATAATCAAAATGCACAACCCAACCCAAGGGAACACTAATATTTAATCACAACAAACTCTACCTACACACATTAACGGATTTGCTTTCATGCCAACAATTATTGTATCAGAGTGGGAGTCGTGTGTTAAACACTGGGACCTGGAAGTAAACAGTGAGGCACACAAACCTTGTGGAGGGAAGTGCTCCTCTCGAGGACTGTGTTCTGCAACTGTGTCATCACTGCCGTCTCCATGTCTGAGAAGCAACAAGTATACCGTCAGGAGAGCCCTCAGAGGTTGTAATTTTAAAATATCAGTCACAGAGCTATCAGATAGTAGTTTACTGCTTGTAAGAATGTTAAAGACCTCTGATGTCACAGTGCAAGTCTCCCAGGATGTCATCAAGCTCCTTGGTTCTCCGGCTGCGGTAGTGCAGACGGTCCTCTGACAGAAACTACCTCACAAAGAAATGGCAGAGTATAACACACAAGAATTTGTTTTTGTAAAGACCACAAACATAAAACAATGTTAACATTCTGACGAGATCATAAACAAACCATAAAATCAAGCCCCTCTATCTCAAAATCCTCTTTTTCCACCATGCTGGGCAGGCGAGGGACAGAGAGGAGGAATCCAATCTGTAAGAATGAATAATTCCAAACTGTTATATACTGTGTATTTATCCCAGCCACTGAACAGCGTATGTAGGCTGTGCCAGATGAGTGAATAAAAATTTAATTGTTGAAACAGATCAACATCAGCTGGACCAGAGGGATGTAGATAACGCAGCAGGATGGGATGCGTGCATCCAGGTGTTCCAGCTCTCTTCTGGCTACGTCTGTCAGGAAGTCGGACAACCCCATCATCCTCCTCTTCTCTGTAAGAGGGAGGGGGCCACCACATAAACTAATTATACGGCATGTCCAGTTTTGACTCCAGACTGAAGGAACTTACTCTCGTCAATTGCTGTGTCCACATTTGGTTTGATGGTAAAGCGGCTCTCAGCTACGCTAGTTTCAAAGTCCACCTACATGATCAAAAACCGAGATAAACTCATTAGAACTCAATGGGCTGCAAAACAACGGTAAGCAACTGAGCATGGCAACAAAAGCCAGCAGATTTCTCAGATCTGCAGCTGTGCATTAATGTGTGTGTCTCACAACTCGGCTGATGAGGGAGGCAATGTAGTGGAGGTCATCAGAGAACCCTTCACTGATGTCACAAAACAGTTGAATGGACTGAGGCAAGTGTCGCACTGTGTCCCTGATACACACCGCACTGTACAGTGTCTGACAAACACACACGCAGCATTTTGTACATATTCAACAAAACCTGTCTTGTAACTAAGGGTTGTATGGTAATACTGTAGCTCCAACCTTGTAGAGACTCTGCCAGTTGGTCACTTTGGTTTGAGAGAGAGACATCCTGCGCAGAAGAATCTAACACACACACACACACGCAGACTGGGTTCATAATTTCTATGTTCAGGTGGTAACAAAGCAGGTAAGGAGGATAAATGGTGATAGAAGTGGAGAAGAAGTAGATCATTGGTCAGAGTCGTTACTGGTATGTTACTGATGTTGCGTAGCGAGGACTGCAATGTGCTCAGTGCGTCAGAGTTCTGCGGCGATGTGAAAAAACGTATAACTTCCTGTCTCCTGTGTAACACTGCCAGGTCCAGCGTTGGCCGCAGAAACCACTGGCTATGAAATGACAGGACATCGCTTACACTTATGTTACTCTGACAAAACAAATAGTACAAACTAGCAAACTTGAAATCCTCAAGTCTGTGAGAATAACCAGAAGTGTCAGAGTTGACCGTTTGTCTCGTGTACACAAAAAATATTGATTTTGTAAAGAAAGAAGGCAGAATTAGATAAATGAACATTCCCACAATAATCATAGCATGGAATTAAATCAAATAATATCATTCGTTACAGCTCCAAAAACGGATGATGCATTATGCTGGAAAAGGTGACACATTTATCGTGTTGCCATAGATACGGGCAGCTTTTTGAAAACCTTGAAATTCCTCTGACAAACACAAATCATCTGCATGAATCCCAAAATAGCAGTAAATGTGAATACATGACAAAAGCTTTATTTCATCTTTGTTGCATTAGTAGAGCTCATTCATTTTAACCAGATAGGAATGATAATATAACTGTTATATTTTGCATTATTGTCTTTCACGTATGATGTATTTCCTGAAATTGTGGTAAGTAACCAGTTAGTTTAACTAGATGATGAGAACTTTTTCTAATAGAATTCTAACACTTTCTTCTAATGTAGGAAAAGGCATTTGTTACTTTTAGTGTGTAATTGGAGTTTCTCACCGTAGCAGTCTAGATCCAAACTTGCTCCTGCAGCGGTTCAGTATCCCTGCGACAACCAATAAGAACAAGTGGTTCACATAAACACCCTTTAAAGTACGTGATAATGTTCCAGATTTGCTTGCTTCAGAGCTGCATACCATAAAGACTGAGTCCTTCCTTTTCGCCCGAATGCAGTTTGTACACTGATGGGTGAAGCTCTGATTTGAAGATCTGCAATACGCTGTCACAAATACAAAATTCTCGCCTTACATTATAATTAATCGGATTTGAATACCATAGTTGGACTATTTAATACATAATATATACTCATTTGCTTACTACTATTACTATTACTATTTCATGTTTACTGCGATAGTGCCAGATCACAATTACAAATGAAAACTACAGTAAAAATTAAGTAAACATATCACACACTGCTTGGTTATATATAAAATTAGGGCAGGAGAGCAAAAATTAAAGTGAAAGCTACTGGGTCAGTCGTTTTTACACACAGAGATGAATATAAAGGTACCAAATAGTCGCACTGTGGGTTTTATTTGTAAAACAGAAAACTACTAACAGACCAATGTAAGCTTTTTGGGACATACCGCGTATTGGGCATAATTCGTACCTGTAAGTGTCTCGGTCAATACAGACAACACCTTTACTATATTAGAAAGAGAGAAACATTTTAGACAAGTAACATTTACATTCAGGGAAACTTCTGCACACGAGACACATTATTTTTTCTGGCTGAATGCATCGCAATAAATTTACATATGCAATGAAATCATAAATGTATGCCACTACGACCTATTTGAATCAAATTTATGTAGCTAAATACAGAGAAGCACAAAATCACTTTTCATTGACAAGGCTTTTTCAATGTCCTCATTACAGAAAATGTGTTATCATAGTGAGTGTAAGTGTGTGAGTGTGCGCAAAGCTACACCATGTGTGTCTTACAGTGTGTAGGCGTGGAACTGTAGGATAGGGACTCCAACACTGCTGTCTTCCAGCTCCACTCCCACTCTCCTCCTGTCCAGACATTTCAGAAGAGCCCCTACTGCCCTCAGCTATCCAACAGATGTACACATGCACACCATACACACACACACAATGATGGCCAATTAATGATTATCTCCTGCAAAAAGATAGACTGATAGATAGGATTATATGAAAACAACTGACAGACCATCAGAGGTGAGTCAAAGGAGATACAGGAGGAGAGGTAAGACATTTTTTCCCTCTCTGTAATGCAGGCAGGAAGGAAAGGCAGATGGGCAGAAAGTAGCCTTTGCTTTGCAACCTCCAGACCTGCAAAAGTCAAAAATGAGTTTGAAATCAATCTGATCATGCAAATTTAATGCAGAAATTGTGCCAAAAATTTTAATGAGGATATTTGGATATCATTAGTGTGTGTCTGCTTACCAAAGTCAACATATGGATAAGTAACCACCTCTGGTCTGTAGTCTGGGTTTGAACCTGGGATACAACAGAGTGGAGTTTTTTAAAGAAAAGAGGGAAAATGGTTATTTGTTGCCTTGTGAAACTGTGCATAATAACTATGCAAACACTTGCCTTTCTTATCACACTAACTGATAGAAGTGTCAAGCCTTAATCTCATTTCATTCCCTTGACCTAGAAACTAGTACTCTCATAACACGTCAAAACAAAACTTCCTGTGACTTCTTCTGTTTCTTCTTCCCAAGCTAAGACAATTTTTGTCTCCCAGAACTCACCAAGTTGTTGCAGGAAGCGTGTCATGCAGCGCTCTTGCTTTGCACTAGTTATAATTACCTGGGGATTAACCTCCTGAATAACTAAACAACAATAAAAAGATAAGATACAAAGTAAATATAGCATAGCAATGCAAGCACATCTCAGTTAATTATCATTGCTACAATATTGAAAATTATATTGTGTAACAGGCTCTGCATTGTTTACCTCTGGCCAGCAGGTGGAGCTCCTCATTGTCAGGAGTGTCTACCATGTAGCGTAAAGAGGAGGTCTCACTATCATAAAAGCCCAGACCCACCTGTCCATGCTGGACTAAAACACTCAGTACAACCTGTTAAGAAACAAATACAGGAGTGTGTCTGACTACTGCAAGTATTCACTAACATTAGAAGTGTGATGTCTCAGCTTACCGCAGGTGAGTCTTCCTCCTCTTCTTCTTCTTGTATATGTAGGCCTGTGCCTGGGCGACCAAAAACTACCCCTTCACCTCCTCCATAACCTTCTAGTGCTGCCATGACCAGTTATGGTAATTCTGGATAAAACAGTTAAATGAGGTTACAAAATTAATGTTCTAACTTACTGGAGGTACTTCAGTAGATTTATATAGCAAGGCAGACTATTTAAATTGAGATTTCTAAACAAAAACGTTCAGCTAGTTCTCCTAACATTAGCTGTCTAGCTTAGCTAACGTTAGCTAAAAGTGAAGTAATTCAGATTAGCCGCCATTTAGCAAGCTAACATTACTGTAAGCTAGCTGCCTTAAGGCACAGTAACATTAGCTACTACCATATTTAGTTAGCAAACATACTTACAAAAGGTCTTGGACTATTACCGGTAGCTGCGGACCAGAAGTAGCATTGTCAAAGTCCGACTTTGGATCAAAGTTAATCAATATTTTCTTTAGCAGCTTCTTGTCAGTTAGCCAGAGAGAGATTGCCCTAACGTGCGCTCTTTTGCGCGCTCTTTTTCCTTCGGCCTGGTTGTCTTGACAACAGTGTCCTGTAAAGCTGTTAAAACTCCTGATGTGCTAAACTTTGACTTTGTGATTATCATTAGCTCAAATGAAACAACATACATCAAAGACCAACATAAACATATTTTAGTCATTATATAAATAACACAAAACCAAAGAGTAGACAAATTGAAAGTCAACTTTTATGCTGATTCCTTTATTATTTGATATTGGAAAAAAAATCACATTAACCAGTCTTACTTGTATTTCCTTACCTATTTTAAACTGGCCTACAGAGTGGAACCAATCTTTAAAAGCTCCAGTATTTCATGTAAAATATTTTGTAGGCATAGGCTATTAAAAAAAGAGTAGTGCAGTTTGCATACTTTCAGTAGGCCTACTTGAGTAAAAGCAGCATACCACAATGTAAAACCTGTACAGTTTCAATACTCTACATGTCCTGTTTTGTTTTTTTTTTAATTTTACCTGAAAAGTACAAAAGTGTCCAAAAGTAGTCTACGGAAAATACAATTTAAGTAAACAGTCATTACACGAGTGCCAGAGTAGTTTAATACTTTTTGTTTGTTTGTTTTTGTTTTTTTAAAGCAGGAATATATCTGAACAACTTCATGTTAGGTAGTTCAGTCTATAATAAAACATCCTATTTCGGAAGCCAATGTTCTGGACAAAAATGCTTTAAGTGCAAGTATCTCAGTTTTGACAAAGTTGTGTCAAAGTGTCATCTTACCATATGGTAGACCTTTTTTTTTCAGACTTATCAATCAAAAATTTTGTTTCTTTTGATAGTGCCGCATTACTGGTAGACTAAGTGTACCTCTTATCTTTGAAACCTGGTTTTGGGGAAAAACATAATAAATATTTTAATAATAAAAAGCTAAAAGAATTTGGCACTTGAGCAGCTGATAGCAGCCAAGCATCTGAGTCATGTTTGCTTCTCATTTAACCACACAAATGCTTATTAGAAGACACAACTGAATTTCTGTTGTTTGTCATCACTCAGCAATATAGATTTATTTAGAAATTCAATAAGTAAAGAGTTTAGGAAGTATTAATGAATAAAATAAGTGACTGTATTCTCTCATTTATAAGTTCAATGGGGAACCTTGGGATGGCCTTTTCTTAATAATAATTTTCTCCTGCTCCCTCTCTGATGTTGAATCACCGATTGTAATTTATGTTTTGTAAAGCAGAGCTAACTGAGCTCATTCAAGACTTCTAGCACTCAAATAACAATCAAAAGTGTAAAACAGAGAGAAGGGACAAATTTGGGGTAGAGTTTTTAATTTTTACACACAAAAAAGGAAACAGAGCTAAAGATTCCTTTGCCAATTTTTGAAAACATTTGTGCTCCCAAAAACTCTTCCCTGTCAGTTCATTATTGATGTCTTAAAACAAAACACAGGCATGAATTACATGATATTGCATAAAAAATAATAATAAATACATCTGTATATAATTTTTCATATGAGGTGGAAATGAGGAAATGTTCTGTAAATTCTTGGTACATTTCAGTCCTTGACAAAAAGTTCCATTTTGTTTGTATGTGTGTACTGTTCATGTATCAGAATGAATTATTGACTAGAAAGCAGGTATCGCTGGAGACGAGGGGGTAGAGGGAGTTTCTCCATTTGATTCTTCCTCTCTTTCCCTAAAAACTGGTGAACTGACAGTCCACACAAAGCCATCAGGGCAGGGGGATCACCTGGGAATAAGGAGAGAGAAAGAAACTGTTAGTTTATGTGTTTGATAGGACTGCAGCAGATCTAACCAAGCAGCTCTGTTTAAAAACCTGACACCCACTTGTGGCTCCATTCAGGTAACGTAGCCGTATGTTGGCTCCTCCTCTCACACTGCTCACTGCGAGGAACAGCTCCACTCCACGAGGGAGGTCTTTAAAAGCCTCACCAAGGAAACAGTCATCAACAATAAATCCTAGAAATCCAGCATCAGCATCCAGGACCAGCAGGATGCGCTCAGGGATGTGGAGAGGTGTCTGTGCCCTCTTTGTGTGTGATGGAGAGGAAGACTGTGGACTCCAAACTTCCAAAGATGCAAAGTGATTCCTCTTCCTCTTTTCTGGATAAATTCCCACACTCTGTCCCGCATGCCAAAGCTGGTTGCTTTTGAGTTCCCAGCCCCAGGACTGTGAATCTCCACCCAGCAGCACCTTGTACCCTGAGGCCTGCAGAGGGCAGTCTTGTCTGGATATGCCCAAGACGGCATGACTCCCCCTGTGGTTAGGGTCCCACAGCACCTCCCACACATGAAGCCCACTCTTCACCCCCATCTCTGCCCTTACTCCATCACTGCTCCGCTCCACAGGTGAACGTGTCACTTCCTGTTTGCAGGCTGACAACAGGAAGTGAGGGGAGTGGTGAACTGAGCTCCATCGTGAGCGACCGTCTCCTGGAGCAACCGGAGAAGAGTTCAGAGTGACTGCGAGGCGAGACGGGATGGGGACAGCCAGCGGAGGGAAAGCTGATGAAGAGGAGGAAGGGCTGTCGTCTGCCCTGCTGAACAGCCAAACTGACAGTGAGAGACCCATTGGTTTAAACAGTCTGAGAAGGGTCACTGCCAAGTGTTGTCAAAGTAGAACTGTGGAGAAGACAAACAACAAAACAGGTTGATGTACTGAAAAAAGGTACAAATATCAGCAACAGGACTTTTAGTTTATGGTTTGTTTGTGATAAAAACAATATGCAACAATGAACAACTATAAAAACAATACAGCTGATTTGGACTATTTTATTATCTCAGATTAGTTTTTTTATTATATTCTATAGCATATCCTTCTTATATATATATATATACATACAGTATCCTTCTATCCTTTATTCTGTTGCAAGTGAAAGGTGTATCGTGTACATAAACTGTATGTATGGTTAGTTATATTCAACTTTAAATTCATGTTCATATTTTTTCATACTTTCTACATTTTCTATATTTTTTATTTTACTTGTATTTTTGCACTTCTTTCTTCTCTGTACTCCATTTGAGCTGTTGTGACGTGTAATGAAGTCTTATCTTAAGAAAAATAAAGCAGTTTGTCTTTTGGATAGCTGTTAATGTAATTGTTATTCACCTGACATGCAAGTTTGACCTTTTATACTGAAATGAAAAGTGCCCTTAACTATTGATTGCATTTTGATTCATTAATCATTTCTGCATACAAGCAACAGTCAAGGAAAGCTTAAACTGAGGTGAAGAGGTCGAGTGATGTAGAGCATAGTAAAGTAGGGCAAGTCTGTTCAAGTAGCAGAGGAAAACATTAAGGAAGTGAAAAAAGAGGCATAAGGGAGAATATGGAAGAGGAGAAAAGAAAGTAAGATAAGGAGTAAATGAGATTAAACATGGCTAAAAAAAACAGCATAGTATGTAAGGCAGAACGGAGAAAGAATAAAGTAAAATAGCAGAAAACAGCATAGAATTTAGTAGAGAAGAATAAGGTAGAACAGTGGACATAAAGTGAAGTAGAGTTGACCAACTGGAGGTAAACATGAAGCAAAGTAAGGAGAGAGAATATTTAAATCCTTTATTAAAAGTAGAAAGCACTGTAAAAAAAAAAATATATATATATATTTTTGCACTAAAAAATGTATTTCAGTAAATGTTCTCAGTATCATCAGCAAAATCTACTTGGAAGTGTCAAATGTGGAATGACATCCCACTGTTGAAGTTCATTAATATTAAAGAGCACTTGAACATTGCAGTTGAAACATATTCTGAGTATTTTACACAGTGTAACTGGTTTTTAACTTACTTTAATGTACAATGTACCACATGTCATATCCTGATTAAATGTTTGATACATCTGCTAAATAACTGATGTAGCAGATAAATGAGTAAGTAGCCTAGTTCTGCATTTCTTTCTAAAATGTAGCGGAGTAAAGGTTTCAGTAGTTTGAAAATAAAATAGGCTACTTATGTAGTATCTCAGAATTGTCCAGTTACAACAGAACACTGCATTTAAATTTAAATGTACTTCACTTTCCACTATTTGGTAACTCTAAATGAAAGTAAAATAAGTAAAAAATAGCCTAGAGAGACAAAGTTAGACGAGAATGAAGTGGAGCCCAGTAAGCAAACAAAGAAATTAGGAGTACTTCTTTTGGAGCAGGTCAGTGAAACTATAACAATCCTATTCTAAATGCTTCTAATAAGTTTTAAATCTTACCGGCTGTTATGTGAGTCAAAGTTGTCATTAACTGCAGGATGTTGTCTGGCATCCTCAATCCACATCAGTGACTTTATAACAGCCTCTAATCAAGTCACTCGTGCGTACAATCGCTGCTCGGTAACGCAACGATGCTCGCGCTCCGTTGTTTTGGTTTGTTTTTTTTTTTTTCGGACGACCTCCGACAAGGGAACAGCACAGTCCATCACTGCAGACTGACGCCATGCAGAGCTGCAGAGACAAGGACGGGAAATACTGACGTGTTTGTAAACTCATGAACGCTGAGGAGGAGAAACCGTGTCATAGCCCACATAGATAAGAGAGATCACGAGCTATCGTCGCCTTCCGTCAGACATCCTCATCTTGTTCTGTAATGAATGTAAACATAAATAGCGAAACACAAAAAGAGGATCAAACTCGGGCATTTAAATAACAAGAAAATAAAAATGAAATAAAACCCGAAGCGGCTCATTATTGCCGAGAGCGCACGCGCACAGAAGAGGAGAGGCGATTTTAAGAAGGCAGCCCTGGACGCTGTCTTACAGGCAACGTGATGCGGCACGAGTTTAAACTATTTTGGTGCAAATTTGGGCAGTGGTGGAACAACAAAACACAATCATTTATTGGGAAATTTATTTATTGTATTGAAAATCTGAATTGCAGTGTAATAAGTCGGCCAACTAGTGTGGTCAAAATGTTGTGGAGAAAAAACTACCAGAAGAGCCTTTAAGCTGTAGTCCTGTATGATGTAGAATGAAATGAAGTCAGGTTATGTTCCACAAAATTTTCCTTTACTGCTAAGGTAAAAGTTTTATTACTCTCTACATAATTGTGTGTAATGTGATAGAAAGCTGTGTAATTTTGGTGAAGAAAGATAAAAAAGAGGGGGCCAGCACTACTTGGAGTGATATTTAAACATTTCAAAGCTGCAACTTGTGATTATTTTCATCATCCCTTAATGTGTTAATTATTATAAATTTGTTCCATAAAATGTTAGAAATACAATGAATAAAAGGCCTATTAGTCTTGTTCTATTTAAAAGTGATGGAGTAGGCCTAATAAACTTACATTTCTTGTTTGATAATTGTTTTACAAAATGCCAGAAAACAATAAAATGGTTTTTTTTAAATATTTCCAGTAGAGCTCAAGCTCAAAACTTGTGTCTTGTAGCTCAACAACCAATGATAAGTACACAATGAAAAACAAACAAACAAAAAAATTGTAATTGTTTTGTTCCCAGTCAAGAGCCACAGCCGACCATGCCAACTGCAAATTTTCTTGTGCCTTCATACCATCTAAGAGCCTCTGCAGAGGACTATATATGAAATAAAAAATTTGAGCATTAAGAAAGTAAATCAGTGTATCCAAAGTAGTACAGCAGAAAACAGTCAATGCAGGAATACCCAACAAACCCCCATATCAAAGACAAGTCTTCTAAATTGCTTTTGTCTCCCTTTCTGATTCCTACTCCCATTTCTTCTCACTCCCTAACCTACTTATCCATTTATCCAAGGCTACTGTGCTCCTTCTGTTGAATCGTTGTCAAGGGTAACAGTTCAGCAATGCCACCTCTTGTCTGTAAAACATTACTGAGGGCAATTACCCATGTAACTTACTGTGGGAGAACTGAGATGCAAGTGAGTCACAAAATTTTGTAGGTACCCACAGATGTTTATTCTTCAAAATAGCAGTTTTCAGTTTGTTAAAGGTGCAGTTATGACAGTGTCCAGGTTTTTAAGTTGCTTATGTAACATGACAAGATTGAGTCATATTAGGATATGTCAGCACACAGACTGCTCCGTTGGAGTCCTTGTGTGAAGTTCCACAGTCTTAGCTCAGGTGTCTGCTCTGTGTTCAAATCCACTTTGATAGATTGATTTCTGAGGCAAACAAATCAGACAAACTGGGAGGAAAGCTGTTAAATTGTAAACTACTGTAATCTGCCTTATTACACTGGCACTAAAAAGCAAATCACACATGGTGATTGTTGTGGTATTTTTCCAATATTTTGTTTTTTCATACCAATCATAGCATAAGCTGTGGATTTAGTGCTGCCTAAGATTACTTTCACTGGTTTAAGGAACACAACAAAACCAAAGCATTTTTCTCCTTATAGGGGAATAACAATGGGTGCAGTCAGACCTTTTTACATGGTGATGCAGTGCTGTGTAGAAAGAATTCGCTGTGCAAGACTATGAGACTGGCTTTGCCATACAGGTAGTTTTTCTCGCTCCAAGTAATACCCCAGATAATAACTTGACATTATAGCAAACGGCATCAAAAACTTTGCATTTATTTCAAATAAAAGTTGTACACACTACAGACAAGCATATTTGGATTATTACTGTTTGCAGCCCTAATTAACCTCAACCTGATGGAGCACTAAAAATAGTGACATAAAATTCAACATATCTTACTTAGTGCAGGTTTTATGCACATTTGATGTTGCAGATTCCACTTAAACTGAGTCCAGACCTTTGAATATGCATATTTCACCAAATTCAATTCTGTCTGATTTCAAACAATTTGCCACAAATTCATAAACTCTCCAGATTTTATAAACGTATGACAAAACCTATGTGGCTTTTGCATTCCTCTGCAAGATTTTTGTATAAGGCATCTGCAATATCTTATATTTCATGTTTGTTGACAAAGAATTGTTGAAGTGCCGTTTTATGGTCCCATAAGGTCTTATAACAATTAAAACTCACAATGTGCCACGTTGTGAACAAAGAGAGAATATGCAAAGTAAAGTCAGCAGGTGTTGCTTTCCTTCTGTGTGTGCTGTGTTTTACCTGCCTAGATCTTGACAGACAGTGCCAAAATAAAACCTGAGTAAAAAGAACAAACAAAGCCAAGATGTAACACTGCTGTTGATCACACAGGTAATGAGGGCCTGTGTATAAAGAGGATAATGTCTGAAATAAATTAGATTTAAGTTTTATACTCATTTGATTGTCAGTCATTTAATTAAAAAACAAATAAACAAACAAACAAAACTTGAGGCAACAAAACTTTATGTTCCTGCCTGAACAATGCTATTACCTGCCTTTGCTTTGGCTTCATCATGTCTTTGTACAAGTTTTGGCAGCAACACAAATAATCATTCTCACAAGAGGACAAAAACAAAGCTAACAGCAGTTTTGTTTTCACGTTATAGGGACAGAGAAAAACGAGGCAACACAGTCAGGAGAGGAAAGATAAATGCATGTTTATCCTGCACTAGGAAGTTCTTGAACAGTCACTTGAAAAACTGTTCCTGTGTTGTGGGTGTGGTGCTCATATCGGTCTTTCCCCTCTGAACTTTTGTGTGTGTATTTTCTCTTTTTAATAGCTACAGTTTGCATAGTGAACAGCTCCACTGATCTACAGATTTTGTGCAACCATTAAATGTTGCAAAAATTAAATGAAATTCTCTATATTTGGCGTGATTATTAAATTTAGCACTGCTGACATCACTGACAAATGCACTTACTGAGCTAAAAAATTAATCTTCCAACATCGATTACTCATGCGTGAACTGTACAAATTATATCAACATCCTGAAGAACTGAGTAAATTTCTTGGCCCATTGAGAACTGAATGATTTTATTCATTTATTTTAAAAAACGAAAAACAAAAAACCCCTCCTTTGATCCATTTCAGTCAAAAGACTCCATGATTAAAAATCTTAACTTGCTGGCACCAGCTCCCGTCCTAAAAAATATTAATAGGAAGAAAAAAGACAAAATCAGGCATTGTTGATTCTAAATCACAATAATTTTGTGTTCAGACTTTTTTAAAAACAAAACAGGAGCCACATAAACTCTGTTTGATTAGAAATAATAACCAGTGGCTAAGAGGATACTGCAACCAAAAGTCTTTTCTGACTAATTTCCTAATGCTGGAGGTCTAAAGAATATAATATGTTTTGGTTTTTTTTGTTTATTTTCTTCTGTAACTCACCAATAGTTTTCTTTTTGTAGTAAATCAGCCCAGCACCTAAAAACAGCAGACCCAGCAGCAGCCCTGCTGTCCCAACAGCATTCTT
>JAQLOL010000025.1:13704430-13733528 GCA_029783665.1 Naso thynnoides | reverse complement strand
GTGTGTGTGTGTGTGTGTGTGTGTGTGTGTGTGTGTGTGTGTGTGTGTGTGTGTGTGTGTGTGTGTGTGTGTGAGAGGTGCTGAGTCACACGGCCTCTCTCGTGTCTCTTATTCCCCATTACTCGGGCCTTTTCTCTTATCTCTCCTTCCATTCCTCCTCCTTGTCCGTTCTTGTTTCCCCTCCTTGATATGTGTTTTTCCCATCTCAGCTCTTATTTATTTGTCTTTCCTCACTGAACATCCTCACCTTCCCTTTTTGTTTCCTCCCTGCTAAAGATCGATACAGGTGCTTGACTACTTGATGTTGTATAGCCGTGAATAAACACAGAAACAAAGTAGCTCTCACCATGCTATTCCTGTAATCCAAAGAAAAGGAAGTGTGAAGGCACTACTGAATGTTTCCTTTTGGAGCAGATTTACTGTAAGCCAATCAATCAGTGCTTTTGGCTTTGCTGTGGTTTTTTTGGAACTGGCTCTGCTAGCTGCTATTGTGCTCCTATAAATTGGCTGTCAGTGAGATTAGTCTGAGATTGCTGCCTCCCTGTGGGTGGGTGTAGTACTGCCAAAACACTGTCGTCCCTTATCTGACAGATCTTAGGCTGATATTTTAGAAAGCAATGAACTCTTCTTTATGTTACTAAGAAGTCTGTTTAAAAGTCAAATTTTCAAAAATCTGAGCCAGTAGTATTAATTTAAAAATGTTTTTGTAATTGTGGGTTTGCTAAGCACATACATAAATGTCTCAGTCTGTAATCAACTGATACATTCATGCATTTTATGCTCCTTGCTTTGGTCAAGGTTGTCATAATTTGATTAACTTTATCATCAGATGTAATTAATAGACACAGCTGGGAAGTGCTGAAAACAACATAAAGATACTTAGTTATTCTAGAGCATTACCAGTTTTCCATCATACTTTTGTGCTAAAGTTGCTGTGATTGTAAAACGAGTTGTATTAAAATTTCCTCAGGCTTTAAGTCTTTTAACTCATCCAACATTAAAGTCTTAAATATAATGGTTAATGGTGTTTATTTCCATTGCATAAGCAAATTTTTAGGCCCTAAACAGATCATTTACAGCTGACAGGAATCTAAATGTAGCGGAGTTCTGCATTGTCTGCACTGAGTTGATGAGATTCAGGTGGGTTTCAGGTTTGCTGCCAGCTTTGTCAGCTCTTTGTGAAGGGAACTCTGATTCAGAATAATTGTTGGGAATTTTGATTTCAGCCTCTGGGATCGTGTGTGCATGTGTGCAGGTGCGTGGATAAAGAGCAGTTGGGGTCATGTGCAGAGGGAGGGCAACCAGCTCAGTCTGACATACATCGCTCCTCAGCTGGGGTATTGGGTGGCCGCCATGTCTCCTCTACACTCAGGTAGGAAACTACTTTGACACAGATTCTGTTTACTGTAACAGACATTGTGGCATGTTATGCATGTTATGCATGTGGTCACATCCTTTACTGTAGACAGTGTTGCCAATAGATGTAGAGTATAAGAGAGAAATATCTTAACTTTATACTAAAAGAAAGAGTGAGCAAACCTGTTTTGTACAAAGTCTGTTTCTTTCTGAGTTCATCTTTTTACAGACTTTGCTGTTTTTATCTCTTTTCTCCACTTCCTGTCTTTAAACAGGTCCGGTGTTTGCGAAGGACATCAGCACGTATCACACTGTGTTTCTGTTGGCTATACTGGGAGGCATGGCCCTGATCCTGCTCTGCCTGCTCTGCCTCCTGTTGTACTACTGCAGGTACGTAAAACACTTTTTCATATCAACATGTCCCATCACAAAGAATGTCAGAAGTTGCCAGATTTGTCTCCAAAATGAGGAAACAAAAATCATACTTGGGCTGTGAGGAATACACGTTAATATGAGTCAGTGCTTATGAATAGACTGAGGCTTTAGGCTTTTAGTTTTAGTCTTTTTCTTACATTTTACATCTTGATAATGATAGAATCCTTTGCAAAGGCACGTGCTCAGGGAGTTCTTTTATCCAAATTAAGTGCCTGTTTATATTACAGGATTTGTGTAGAGAATACGTATTTAAAGTTAAACAGATTTCTTTGGTTTAAACTTAACATCTGATGTCTTTCTTTGTTGTTCAGGCGTCGTTGTTTGAAGCCTCGAGTGTCTCACCGTAAGCTCACGCTGTCCTCTGGTCTGGACAGCAGTAAGAGGGATCAAGCCACCTCCATGTCTCACCTGAACCTCATCAGCAACGAGGTCTGCCCGACTTACAGAATGATTAATCACATGTCTACAAAGCACTGTCTGTTAAACAAAGGAAGCACTTAAGTAAGACCTGGACGACTTGCTTCAGGTTCACTGTGTCAGGGGCGTATAAGCCAAACTTAAGCGGACATGATATATAAAACTAATCCCCTTCAGGTTTCGTGGAGGAGCTGTACTGTAGCTGAACCCTTAATCTAACATCCCTGTGGTGGGACAAAAAAGGAAAATTAATATTTCTACCTTATTTCATCTGTGATAAAAAATGACTTTTAATAATATATTTTCCCTGGCTTGTGTGTGCATATCTGACTTTATTTAGTGTACCTGTAAAGTTTCTCTCACACATATTTTGTTGTCTTTAGGCGCAGCTGGAACTTGTTTCCACAGCGACTGAGCCCGACATGACCACACCAATGCTGAAGCCTTTCTCGTATGAGCACCAAGACAATCAACGCCAACACAACATAATCCATCACAGCAAACACAGCCGCTCCTCTCTGGGCAACAGCCACCATGGCTCATCTCTTGGCAATATGACACCTCGCAGCAGAGACTGCCGGCAATCTGTGGAGACTTTCCAATTAAAGGCTGCCCTCTCATCTGGAACAGATCAGGGCTACCGTCAATCATACACCTCCGTCTGCTCATCCGGCAACTTGATTTCAGATGCACTGTCGTCAGCCAATCACGGTCAGATGTCGGCTAACAAGCTGAGCAGCGTTGGGATTGTTGATTCCATGTCGCCTACATCTCCTCCTCATTCCCCCAGTAGAGGGGAGGGGTGCGAGTGCAGAGCTCCTGACTATCTTCTGTCCCGCTCTGTGGACCACCTGGAGCGTCCCAGTCTTTCGCCGCTCGCTCGACCTGGCCAACTGCTCTGCTGTGGCTCTGTGGATCTGCTGAGTGGTGGAGAAGGCTATCCGAGGGTGCGTCCTACACTGGTGATCCCAGCTCACTACATGCGCCTTCCTGGCGAGCACCCTCTGTCTGGTCAGGCCCTCCTGCTGCAGACTGACCAACAGAGTGACCTGGAGACCATCCAGGCTGAACTCAATGCCTCACACTCCCAGCAACCCCTGGGGCAAACTCCAACCAACTGCACCCCAGGTCCCACCAACCAGGGTGACGGAGAGAAGCTCGGCCTGTCAGAGTCTCTGTCCATCCCAGCAGCACTTGGGGAAACGGCTCTAGTGGAGATAAACAGTGAGGACACCTTGTTAGCAGAAAAGACTTTAATGGAGCTAAGAGGTGGGAAGCCTCTGCCTCACCCACGAGCCTGGTTTGTCTCTCTTGATGGACGCTCCAACGCTCATATCCGCCACTCCTACATCGACCTCCAGCGGGCAGGGTGCCAAAGCAACACAGCAGGTGGAGGGGGTCAGCAAGGTAATGGCAGTAGTGGAAGGAGGGGCAAAGGCAATGATGCCAGTCTTGACTCAGGGGTAGACCTGAACGAGCCAAGAGTGGGCCGCAGGGGGAGAGACAGCGAGCGCGAGGAAAGAGAAATTGAGAAAGACAGATCAAACAGCACAACACCAGCCATGGCCTACACTCAGCTGGTGTATGTGGATGATATAAATGGGGGAGGCAGTGAGGAGGAGACGCCCAAGTGCAGTCCACAGGACAGTAAAACAGGACCTATCCTGTCAGACGAAGCAGAGGGTGAGAGATTTGATCAGGGGCAGGGGGATGTGGAGGGGAAAACAGTAGAGGGGGTACAAATACAAGAGGAACCACCTTCACTTTCCTCTTTATCCCCAGCTTCTCCTCCTCCCCTGCCAACACCAGAGGGAGAAACTTTCAGGACTGATCATCCGCTGCTGTCAGTCTCACCTGATGGGGATGCAGCACACGATGATGGTGAGGAGGAGAAGAAGAGTCCCTGGCAGAGGAGAGAGGAGCGACCTCTGCTGGCATTCAACCTTAAATGATCCACAGATGACCACTTTAAGGAAAGATTCACATTTTCTTGATAGAGGTGTCCATATGTAAATTGAAAAGGTTGTCTGGTCACTATACTGATTCCTCCTGCACATACTGGCTCCTCTTGAAGTGATTTCAATGTAAGTTGTGGCTTCCTGAGTCAAAAGGGAAGGATACTATGTTATTTGCCACACTTTGAGTTTCAAAAATCATAGTCCATCTCAGCCATATCTTAACACACAAACATCAATATATTTGTAGATTCAGTAACACTTAAACATTCTAATATCATTATTTCCAATGTCTACTGTGAATCTATAAATCCACTTGGAAATTGTGGAAAAAAGTTGTTCCTAAGAACTCCAGAACTTTGCAATCAACATATTTTTAAGTTTTCTTCAGTACCAAAGTGATCCACTAGTAGTTGTCTGTATATTTATGGTTACACTGCAAACCGAAACAGCTAAAACACATTTGGCACACTTATAATGGTGCCAGTTTGCTTAAATTTACCGACACTCTTTAAAAAACCCTCAGATTTAGCACCAGGGCCTGGCAGTATTATGTGCATAGTGCAAATCTGAGAGTAAAGTAAAACTGTTTGAGTTAGAAATCCAAACTTGAAGGATATGTTTACTGTTTTTGACCTTTGACCGGGAACATACAGACAATAATTTCACTGAACGGTCCAGTATCGAGATTTCTACAATTTTCCTGCGAGCTTTTGTTGGACTGAAATAAACGTACTTTGGGAAATTGTAATTGGAAAAATAATGATAAATATATTTTAGATGGAGTTCACAGGAGAGTATTCTGAGACTAGGAATACGGTATGAGCTTCACCCTCTTGTGCTAATACATTTATCGTTGTTTTTCAAATGTATTTACGATTATCCAATGTACGTCCATCTTAGTGCAGCAAGAGCTCACAGGAAAATTGTAGAAAGCTCAATACTGGGCCGATAAGTAAAATTTTTGACTGTATGTGCCAGGTCCATGAGAAACATCCTGCAAATAGCGTCTGAGGTCAAAAATAGCTACCCTATCCTATAAAGATACCTTATATTAATCTAAATTGCCTTATATGAATTGCATAGTGGAGGATAAGAAGCAGGTACACACCGAATCAGGACTGTAACAAGTAGTTCTGGGTTTAATTTGAAAGTGCTCAGTGTTCTGTGACTCAGCAAGGAAGCACAAAGGAATTTGTATAACATGAGACAGATATTAGCTTTGGATGAACTTAAGAAAGTGTTTTTACACAAAGCAAGGACTGTGGATTTTGTCCCCGTCTCTTATTTTGAAATCTCTTAAGGAGTGGATCTGTTTGCTGCTGGTGTAGACAGGAGGAACTGTGACATTGGTAGAAACTCTTCAGTTGTACATACGGGCATGTCAGTTGGGTTTTTTGACTGACTCGAGAATATGTGAATCTGTCCGTAAACCGTGACCCCTCCTCTGCCCGACAAGAACGTGAAGGATGTGACCAGTTGAACTGAAGCCCTTTGTTCTTCCTTAACATAGCACTGAGAGAATATTTGAGCACTGGGATCCCTTCAAATCCAGAACATGAACCAGTCATGATCTTTCAGGAATCCCTGGTCCCTTTTATGAAATGACCACTGTTGTCCTCTACTTCGTCATCCTCACGACCCTCTGCATTCACAGACCAATCATCAGGCACCTTGTACACATCGCCTGAGGGAGACAAATGGACTATGGAGGCAGGAAATTAGAATATTTTATGCACAACAAATGTATGCCTTTTTTAAAATAAATAGCCTTGTAAGCATAAAGGAACTGTAGTATTCTCGAGCCATATTGGCCTCAGTCCACTGACTGTAAAGAACTGGCTTAAGCGGGGAACTCAACACACTTGTTTAAACTGGGATTATGACCCAATATGACTGATTTTTTTAAGATTGTGGAGCATCTGTGCATAATACGGCAAGTGATTTTACTCTTTTCAGTCCGTTAGGAAAGTAAAAGTCGTCTTGTGTGTTTCTGCACAAGAATCACTCCTGACACAAACATGTAAACCTGTACCTTGGATGGTTTTGAGTATGACGCCAGAATCAAATATGGCCCATCAGAGAGCGTGTTGGGTGTTTACATGATTTAAACAGGGGGTGAAGCTGTTTGACTGAAGAAATGAAACCACTATCCGCATTGCAACATAATCAGATAATGTGACAGCCCTCTTTGCTGGTGGGCAACGATTTAATACCACTATGAAACTGTAGTTCCACCCAAAATAATTGTGAGATGTAATAGTATGAAGGGTTTTGTAATTGTTGAACCACTGACTGGCATATTTTTGCTCTAAAGGCTATGCATCACTTTTGTACGGCTGCTTGAGATGCCTTTTTTTGTAATTTTAATCACTATGGTTTTAATTGCCAACATTAAGTATTTTACCTGAAAATAGGCCATTTTTTATTTCTTTGAGTATGTTAAGGGCTTTTCTTCTTCACCCGCCTTATTGTTAGATGTACAAAAACCGAACACATTATGCATCTGTTTTATCTGAAACCAAACTATTTTTGCATGCTGTGCTTCACCTTAATTGTTTACCATTTCCTCATGTTCCAAGTGCCTTTGAACAACCTGACTGCAACAGATTTGTGGAACAGATTACCTTATTTATTTCTCGCCTTCTTTTGCCTTCAGCTTCTCTCCTCTACCTCAGCCCTCCCTTTCTCTCCCACTTGTGAAAGAAAGCATGCAGTAAACTTTCCTCAGCACTTGCGTGTTACAAGCTACACTGCAGACCTCACAGAAAATGTCTACCAGCTGCTGCAATTGTAAAATCCTCTACAGTAATCAGCAAGACACCAATCTCTAAGCAGTTAAGGATTTACCGAAGTTTTCAGTGTGGCACGGGATAGATAACACTAAGCGTGATTGTATGTGAAGCTAAACTGCAGGTCATTTCAGTGCATTTTCTTATTTTTGTGTTTGTAGAGGGTGAATGTTTGTCTCAAATGTGTTTACGTGCACCTGGTGGGTGGTAGATTTCATCTGCGATGCTGCTGTCTGTGAGTCTGTGTTTTGTCTTGTGTGAAAGCGCTGAGAAATGAATCAACATACATCCACTCAAGGATCATATAGTCATAGCAATCATATTACAGTGTGTATAGTTCTTTACTTTCCTTTATCTGGTCAAAGTGATTTATGAGTTGGTGTTGTGAATGGCCTCTTAACTCTGATTATCTCACAGCAACCTCTAGTTCTAGGGTGGAGTTTCAGCACAGCATCCAAAGTGTGTAACTTGGTTGCTTGCATTATATTTGAAGCCTATTATTCTGAATAAACAGCCAAACTGGAATATTTTGTGTGTGTGTGTGTTTGTATGATTTAACAAATATGAAAGAAGTAATGTTCAGCATGTAGATAATTGTTTTCATAATTTCTCATGTTATCAATAACTTCACATTTTTCACAGGCTGTGTTGTCTTTAGGAAACCCCTCCTATAGAAAGATTGTCAAGATTGAATGCTTGTGATATCCAATATCTAGATATCTTTGACCAAATATGTTTATATGTTAGTTACTCGTGAGAATGTCAGTTCTATAAAAACGTATTATCAATATGTTTGTTATTTTTGGAAAAGTATGATATGAACAGTCTAAATTTATGCAAGTTTTTGCCTGAAATAAGATAAATTAGATGCCTTTTTCATGTCTGTCAGGTTTAATTTGATTGTATTGTGTGTATTTTATACCATGTAATGATGGTCTTGAGTATTCTATGCTATGCTGGACAAAAAAAGCATTTTGTTGAATCAACTTGGTCCCTTTACACAAGAAAATATCAAAGAAATGTAACTTTAATATCAGTTTGTTTGTTTGTTTTTTTTAACAGGCTGATTTTCAAATGGGCATAGCACGCGACTGTTCAAGGGGCAGTTGACTGCAATTGATTGCAAATTTGAGAATTAGAGTATTAAAGTAAAATTTCCACTGGGTTCAGCTTTTTTGCCACGTTATATTTTTGTCTTTTAAAGAGATGTGTAAATTTTAAGAATTCATTGGTTTAAATTGTTCATATATGGAGCACATGACTTAATAAAGTTGTATTTAATCAGATTACCACAAAGTGACACAAAGCCGGAATGATGTTAGCTCAGATAGTTCTGTTAATCTTGAATTTAGATCATTTTTGGGTACCACCGGACTGTATGTCACGTTAAAAATGAGCAGTTTCGCTCTTTTCCCCTCCTTTGGCCTCTAGGCGGTGCGCTTTCCTTCGGCATTTTCTTTGTTTTTCTATCTCTCGCCCGTTGCCCGTGATCTCTATCATACGGTTGCTGGCTAATTTTTGTAACATTTTTATGATGGCGGAGGATAGTGAATCGGCGGCCAGCCAGCAGAGCCTGGAGCTGGATGACCAGGATACCTGCGGGATAGACGGAGACAACGAAGAGGAGAATGAACATATGCAAGGGTGAGGACGGCCTGTCCAGTCCGGTCGGGAAACGCAGTAACGTTATTTCAGGCAGCCTGTTTGTGCGCTGCCTGTTTATGTGTGTGCTAGGTCGGGAATAGCTAGCGCAGTCAGCTAACGTTAGCCGACACAAACACAGCCAGACTGTTTGCAATAAGGCAGTCATTTCAAGCGAGTAACCACTGTTTAAACCTCTGTGGTGTTCGCATTTTGTGTCGTTTTTTTACCGTGTTAGCTTCCACGTACAAATGTAAATTATCAGCTAACGTCCTGACTGAATGACATGATGACAGCCAACCATTGAGACAAACCGTTAGTTAGCTAACGTTAGGTTAGCTCAGCTGTCAGTCGTTGCTATGGTAGCTAACGTTAGCTCGCTGCTGCTTTGGTCGTGTGTGTTTGTGTCAAGAGTCAGCGCCTGGTCAGTGATGCGCTGTGCTACTGTGTTTGTATCTGTAGAAGTCCAGGGGGAGATTTAGGGGCCAAGAGGAAGAAGAAGAAGCAGAAGAGGAAGAAAGAGAAGCCAAGCTCGGGGGGAGCCAAGTCTGACTCTGCCTCTGACTCTCAGGAGATCAAGGTGCGATGATGACCCATTGAAATGTGCACATACAAATCCAAAACTTATACACTAACATAATGGAGTCACTTGGCTGATGTAGAAAGAGTAATAGGAACAAGTGTGGGAAATGCAGATCAATCCTTGTGCACAAAAGCAACCCATCAAAACTTCTTTGGTTGACATAGGTGTCACTGGGTCAGCAGGGTTCTTCAAGCCTTGCCTTGCACTTTGCCCATGACTTATAATAACCCCAAAACCCTTAAAAACAAAATTTGGCATCCAAACTCACAAAATTACATTATGAATTCTCATAAGTTCTAGATGTATAAACTATAAAAAGAAAAAAACATACCAGACATTTTAAAATGGATTAAAAGCTATAAATAAAATATGTATATATAAGTTTGCAGGGGTTTGTAAGAGCTGAACAGACCAGCATAGCAGAGACGAATGCTCCTTTTCTATTTAAATCCCGAAAAATAATTCACATTTCTATTCTATTCTGCCACTTAGCATACAAAAAAACAGGTCCATGACCTGTTGTGGGCCATGACATTAAGTTTGGAAAACACTGCGGTAGAGTTGCGTGAAACGCTGAGCACATTTTGACAGATATTACTTCACAGTTATGCCGGTGCCCAAGCACATAGTATGGCTGTTGGTGGAAACCCATACAAGCCCATATCTCAGTTTTAGAGAGACATGAATACTGCTACCTTCAGTGCTCCAGTACACCTTATATATGGTATTATGCCTTATCCATTTTTTTTTTAATTATTACCATCTGTTATGTGGGCAGGTGCTTGCTCAGCTTGAGTTACGTGAGTAGTTAGTCATATGATGATCTGCATGTTTAAGTAAGAGTACAAGTCTGACAGCAGTGTAGAGAATATATAATTCAAAAGTTGTGTCCTTAAATTTCTCCTGATAGGATAAAACCCAAGAAAGCAGAATAGAAGAGAGTGGTTTGGTAAATGAGAGTGCTGAGGGACTGTAGTAAAGCAAAGATAAATGTGGATCTACTCCACGAAATGCAAAATCTTGACACCAAGGCGTCAGGATCACATCCCACAGAATAAGTGTCATTTAAAGAATTACAGACTCAGTTAACTATGGAAACAAAAGACCAAAACACTTGAAACCTGATTCACTATATTAACCTTACCATTTACTGTATATCATTGCCTATGTGAAAATGAAATGTATGGTTTTAATATATTTTGATGTGATTTTAATTTTGTGAAAAAACCAATTCACTCAAAGAACATTCACAGGGATACCATGTGCATATATGCACTCGCAGTAACAGTGTTTGACCGAGGCATGCGCTGATCCACAGTTGTGGACAATGGTGTTTTGTACGCTGTGATGATCAGTATTTTAAGTCAGCAATAGTCTGGTGTGACACTCAAAAGCAGAATGAACATCATCAGCATCTCCCGTCAGATAAAATGCACAGACTGTGTGTTACATCTCAGGTTGTGCATAAAGGAAAAAGTTTCTCCATGTTGTGTGTTCATACTTGAGGCCCACTGTTCATTCTCTTCTACACTTCCTCTCTCTTTATCTAGAACCCTGGCCTGCCCATTCAAAAGCTGCAGGACATCCAAAGAGCCATGGAGCTGCTTTCCTGCCAGGGCCCTGCAAAGAGCATCGATGAGGCAGCAAAGCACAAGTACCAATTCTGGGACACCCAGCCTGTGCCGAAGTTAAGTAAGTACCTACCTAGATGAAAGTGAGAGCACTGTGTATTAAATTTATACCTAATTAATGTGAATTATGCAGAAAAAATAATCCATTTCATGCTTTGAACACTTTTATTGAGGAAAGGCATCCATTTTACACCTCGTGGAGCACTTAATGATGGAGTTATATTTAATTTTAAGCTTTGCCAATGGCTGATTACAGGAATTTCTTAAATTTTGCATCCGTAACTCAAACAATTTTACTTTACTCTCCGCTCGGTGAGCCCTTTTCTTGGAGCTTCTTTCTGTGCATTACTGCCATCTACTGGATTTATGTTATCATAGTCTGTGCTACTCAAAGCCAGGTGTCCCAAAAACATGTCAGCTGTAGATTTCAGTGGGGGTCCAGGTATGCTTAGAAGCATTAAATTAAGCTGTTTCCATGACAACTATTGGCTAAACATCAGGTCTGAGCAGGAGGGCGAGTGCCATGTGCCTGCCTGGTCAACATGGGAACAGAGGCAGATTAACAGAGGCAGATTTTTTAGCTGTCGGCACTTTTGTGTTATTTCCACTTCAGAAAAAGACACTTCACTTTGGTGAGCGCAACAGAAATTTACAGGTCAGCTTGAAATGTGGTAATAACAGAATAGTTCTGTGTCTTTGATAAGAGCTGTGCTATTTTTGCAGATGAGGTGGTGACGAGTCACGGGCCGATAGAAGCAGACAAAGAAAACATTAGACAGGAGCCATATTCCTTACCTCAAGGCTTTATGTGGGACACTCTGGATCTCAGCAATGCAGATGTAGTAAGTACAGTGTTTGCCTCAGGCACCTACACAATACATTCATTAAGGCTGCAGCTAACCAATTAGTTGTTAGGCTGTAAAGCATTAAAAACAGTGAAACATTCATAGCACAGTATTAAAGAGTTGGTATATTCAAATTGTTTGTCTAAACCCGTCAATCAATCTAACTCAAGAATTTTTAAGACCAACTGGGGAAGTCTCACATCTAAGAATTTGGGCCCAACAATCTTTCCCATTTTTGCTTGAAAAATGTTGAATAAGATTTAAGGATTATTTTCTGTCCTTTGATAATTTGACTAATAATTTCAGCTCTGATGTACATTTTGTAGGAACGATGCAGAACAAGTTGTTTGCTTTGTGTTTTTCAGTTGAAGGAGCTGTACACACTGTTAAATGAAAACTATGTGGAAGATGATGACAACATGTTTAGATTTGATTATTCACCAAACTTTCTCAAATGGTAAGCTTTCCGTTCTGTTATTGATCTTGTTTATTACTTTACTACTGATTAATCAGCTGCTTACCAAAGTATTTCCCTCCTTCTCAGGGCTTTACGTCCGCCTGGCTGGTTACCGCAGTGGCACTGTGGAGTGAGAGTGTCCTCAAATAAGAAGCTTGTTGGCTTCATCAGTGCCATCCCTGCTGATATACGCGTCTATGACACGTAAGCACTCATAACTGATCCTATGCATTTGGTGCAGAAAAGTTGTTCGAGTCAGTAGAAGCATTTACGTCATCCTCTTTTTGCTCCAGACTGAAGAAGATGGTTGAAATCAACTTCCTGTGTGTCCATAAGAAGCTGCGTTCAAAGCGTGTTGCCCCAGTGCTAATCAGAGAGATCACACGGAGGGTGAACTTAGAAGGAATATTTCAGGCAGTATACACAGCAGGAGTGGTACTGCCTAAACCTGTGTCCACATGCAGGTATGCTGTGTAGTATTCACACATTAAACACAGAGGACATGGTATTAGAAAGTCATTTAACTCATTTTCTGTTGCTTTTGTTACTCTGTTTTAGGTATTGGCATCGTTCTCTGAATCCCAGAAAGCTAGTGGAAGTTAAATTCTCCCACTTGAGCAGAAACATGACCCTGCAAAGAACTATGAAACTCTACAGACTACCAGATGTAAACACTTACACCTGCCACTCCTGGATCTTTTTTTTTTTACCTTTCTTATTAATGGTAGAAACTTATAAGGAAATGTTCTCTTGCTCACCACACCCCATATAGAGCACCAAGACTCCAGGTCTGCGGCCAATGGAGAGGCGTGACATCGGCCAGGTCACTGAGCTGCTACAGAAATACCTGAGACGTTTCCAACTTGCACCTTCTATGGGAGAGGAGGAGGTGGCTCACTGGTTCTTACCACAGGACAACATCATCGACACATATGTAGTAGAGGTATCTGGAATCAGCTTCCATCCTCAGGATACTGACAAGCTGTGTGTTGATTTTTTCATCTGTTGAAACTGTTGTGCCTCTCTCATTATAGGGTGCTGGTGGTGTACTGACAGACTTCGCTAGTTTCTACACTCTGCCCTCGACTGTGATGCATCACCCTCTTCATAGGAGCCTGAAGGCCGCTTACTCTTTTTACAACGTTCACACACAAACCCCACTACTGGACTTAATGAATGATGCACTGATACTGGCCAAACTGGTAATGTCAACCCTCTATATAGAGTTGTTGTCAAAACACATATCACAACCACATTATTCTGGATCTTACTGCTTTTCCTTGGCAAAGTCTTTCCTACTCTGCCTCTGATTTGGATGGTGATGTTCAGGCATGAGGAATGACCGCTTGGAGTTAGGGTAAGAATAACAGGGTAAGCCAGTCAGAGGCAGAGTAGGTTGGGGCTTGCAAAGAATCCATAATAATGTGCCAATCCCACATAATAAAGTTGTTCTAAGGTACTATTGTTTTTTGTTTTTTTTTTAATGGAAGAGGGCTGTCAGAGGTTCAAATACCATCATGACATTTAGTGTGTGACTTTGTGTGTGTTTAACAGAAAGGTTTTGATGTGTTCAACGCCTTGGATCTCATGGAGAATAAGGTGTTCCTGGAGAAGCTCAAGTTTGGCATAGGAGATGGAAATCTGCAGTATTACCTCTACAACTGGAAATGTCCCTCTATGGACCCTGATAAGGTCAGCAGCTTGACTTGTCTGAGTTAACTCAATGTTGGAAGATGAACGGGCTTTTAAATTTATTTTAAAGACATTATTAGTACGTGAAGTAGACTATTTTTCATCTGCTGTTTGGTATGTAATAAGCTTCTGCAGGTTTTTAAATTAACTAATATACTGTTGTCAAGGGGATTGTAGCAGCCCTCAAAGGCTCAGCTGTCAGAAACAATTCTTGAAAACACTAACAGAAGTATTCAGTTTGAGGTATAATAATATTAGCGGTCTATATTTATAGTATTAGTCATCCTAATTTGCATGACACCAGTTATTTGTAAATAAAAAGTGTAGAAATGACAGTTTAGTGTATGTTTGTATTCATGTAGGAACCTGTGTTAAAGTGATTTTGTCACAAGATTCAATATACGGTATAAAGTCTTGTTGTCAGTGTTGACTCACCAAAGTTACATGCCTCTGTGAGGAAGAGGAGGTGTTTGTAATTTTCCTCCCCATTCACTTGAATTGAAAAGCTACAAGCTAAAATAAAATGTGCCTAAAATTGAAAGTTTCAAACACACCATGATATTTATACATAGAATAACCTGCAGGTCAAGTTGGTTGTGTTCTGTTATTTCTGTGCTCAGTTTTTGTGTAACTGTCGTTTTTAAACAAAAATAGATCCGGTCTCTCAGACTGGCTGTTTTCCGTTTTTTTTTGTTTGTTTGTTTGTTTGTTTGTTTGTTTGTTTTTTTTCAAGATATTTTTGGGGCTTTTTGTGCCTTTCTTTCTTGGATAGGACAGCTGAAGAGTAGACAGGAAGCGGGGGAGGGAGAGGGGGAATGACACGCAGCAAAGGGCCACAGGTGGAATCGAACCCATGGCCGCTGCGGTGTGGACACAGCCTCTGTATATGGGGCACCTGCTCTACCACCTGAGCCACCGGACGCCCCTGTTCTCCGGTTTTTGCTGGTGGGGACAAACTCAGCAGTTCTTGAGTAAATTTACGTGCTTTGCACATCTTTGAGCATCATAACACGAACGATTGTGGCCGAAGCTGATACTGAGAGTGATAATGAGGAACTAATTAGGTTGTTAGCTTATCTGTACAGGTGGATCAATGCGATCAGGGAAGATCATAGGAACAGCAGTTTTCTTGAGTAATGGGCTCTATCCTATCGTGACAGTCACTGCAAACATGCAATACCGAGTTATTTTCTGCAGTACATCCCACTGTGTATTGATATTGATGTCCAGATGTCCAGTGGCCAACAACCACAGCCTGCATTGCTCCAGATCTCCAGCCAGCAATGGGTTACCTTGTTTGTATGATCGTTACATTCCATGACCATGCACTTAATGAAAAACAATAACAACTGCTAAGTTATAATCTTTACTTACTACCAAAGTTCGCCTAATGTTTACATTATCTGATTGTTTTCATTGAGCAGCGTGTGGGTGTGCTCACTTGCCAGCTCCATATCATGCGATGCTTCCACGAGAGGAAATCAGGACAAAACTAATACACTTACCGGCAAAAACTTTGACCATTCCAAGAAAAAAAAAACAATATAATAAACACCTGGTATTGAATAGGGTCATCGAATTGTATTAATTGTTTATTTCACGATATTTGTAAGCACAATTCAAGTGAATGGGAGGAAAATGTCAAACACCTCCCCTTCGTCACAGAGGCATGTGAAGCCATTGAGTCTGTTTTAATAATTGTTGAACACACTGACAACTAGACTTTATACCACTAATTGACTAAATGACTTAAAGAGTGGGAAAGACTCGATACAGCTAACCTAACTAAGTATCTGGTCATTTCAGCTTTATTGTGTTTTTGTGAAATGGAATTTAAAATTGGCCTAAAATCGTTCACATCATTATGAGAATCATTTTGATAAAGTGTCAGTTGAGATTTGTTAACAGTATAATCATTTTTTACTCTCAGTCTATATAAACAAGTTAGTTATTTTTGTCTGTTGTACCTTGTGCACTTAGCTGACAGACTGCAGCAGATACAACTGGCAGGCAGTTTGTGTCAGTATTTCTCAACAACCAATATTTAACAGCAGGTTACCCTCTTGTTTCTCAGGTTGGCCTCGTCCTTCAGTAGCAGCTCCTCACAGCTGCTGCAGAGACACTCATCAAGAGGTCGTCCATGACCTTTAGCTATTCCTTACCTGGACATACAGGTGACCCACGCTAGACAATGAGAACTACAACAGCTAAAACAACCTGGAGACTGGGTGGCGGTTCACCTGTCATCAAAAACATTCTCAGATCACCTGGAGGTGAAAACTCTTAAATCATCAACATCCTGAATGTGAAGTCATGCTATGCCTGAGATACTCATACAGTACAATGCTCCTGACATGCACACTCTCATTTAAAACAGTTTGACATACAAGAGGATGCCTTGACATTGTGAATTTTGTTTAGTTCTTCTTCCTCAGCAGACACCTCGCTACAAGGGACTGGCATGTCATTTAATTTTTGCTGACATTGAACTATGTAAATGATAATCAACGAGTGAACATGACCACAACACAGACGTACGAGTTTGCAGCTGCACACTTGTAGTGTAAGAGGGTCTTGAAGCCAGATCGAGTTTTGATTCCTGTCTCATATCATTGTGTTGAAAAGTCTCTCTGCTGGCTGTTTTCAGCCTCAGTGAAATTAGAAATGCTACGAACGTGTTTCTGTGATAGCTGACGTTTCAAAGGGAGAAACTTGTTCCCTCAAGTATTCTGGAGAAAAATATCACTTTAACTTTTTCAATGACAAATACGTCCGCACACAGAAACTCAAACACTGTCAAATAACATACACACACAGAAAGGATATCTCATTCAACTGGTGCATTGATATACATGTTTTTTGTTGAATATATAGTTAACTGTACATTTAAAGCCAGATCATATTTATTCCTGTAGTGTGAGTTTAGGGTTCGGGAGGGCTGATCCAAAGTATTTTCCTCATAAGTAGTGTAGATGTCACTGAGTTTGTTCAGACAATGTGGGTTTAAGTGGGTTTTTGATGAAGAATGTATTGCATCAACGAAGCACAATTGAGTTTCTAAACAAGTAAAAGGGTCCTTTTTTTTTTTAAAGGGTCAGATTTCGGAACAGATGCGTTGTGGTACATACTGTTCAAATCTTGGTTTCTACAAAGGATGTGATCTGTTTTCATGTCATAAACATGTTTGTAGTAAAAACGCAGCTTAGGTTATCTGCATGTGAAGGGTGTGTTGTGTGGATAGCAAGACTGTTAAATTAGAGGCAAGAGTACCTGTAGCTGAATAAATATGGATACACGAGGAAGACAGTGAGAATTACAACACCAAAGCCAGACAAACCCTAGAATATCAATTAAACATTAGCCTTTGTGGGCTTAATTTAGATTTGAACAAAAAAAAAATTCTAGTCTGGGTCTCTGTCTAGAGAAGGTTTCGTAGTGTAAAAATGGTTTGCTTCTCTTTAATGGAGGACAGTTTGCTGTTAAAAAATGTTTGGAGCAATCCAGGTCAGTTTTCTTTTGTTGATTTATTCAGTGACACGCGCAGAGGAATACAACCACTTACTAATTTCAGTTGCCTGTTGCAAAATAGGAAATAAGCTGCACCAGTAAAGCAGCTGGTTAGCAAGAAGTACATCTTTGGGCTCATAAACATTTTTTTAATTAATACATAGATACACAATCAGTTCCTCACCTGCTGTAGGATGTTATATGTGTTCCAAATCAACCTCTCATTTAAAGGTGGAGTCAGTAGCATTTCTAAACACAACAGCTGTTTGTAAACACAACATTCAAACTGGGCCCCTCCTCCCAGCTCATTGCATCAGAAGTATCGTAACATAGCGTGTACAACATACACTGCTGTACCGCTTACCTAACGTTACACAGCAAGCTACATTGCTACGATAGTTTAGCAAGCTGACAAGCTAACCGCCAGTGTTTAGCACCTACCTGTCCATCACAAAGTAACCCAACACAGTCACCAACACACATATACAGAAGCCCAGAAGTGATGATTGAGCAGCATTACTTTTGTATATGTCTATATTTTATTTTTTAGTAAAATTCTACTGACTCCACCTTTAAACAAAGAGAACTTAACACATTAAAGGGATAGTTAACCCAAAAACGAAAATTCAGTCATCATCTACTCACCCTCATGCCGATCAAAGGTCAGGCGATTTTTTTTTAGCCCACAAAACACCACACGAGTTTCACAGGGAGAAGCCGTTGCCATCATGTCCCAAACAACTGCAGTATATGGTGACTAAGATTCAAACATAAAAAAAACCCCAACATAATAAATCCATAAAATGCCACTATGCTGCATATCTGAAGTAATCCAAATGTCCTAAGGCCTCGACATGACAAGTTGTTTGAATTTTGTCACTTTTTAGTTTCACTCTTCAGCCTAGAGCTCCTAAGAAGGGAACCACGTTCACATGCAGGTGCACACGCCATGTTAGTAGCTATGGACTAGTGAACAGTGAGGTTAAAGACATGATGTCAGTCGCATTTTCCAAAACAAACTGGCTTGTCGAGGCTTCAGGACATTTGGATTACTTTGGAGGAGCAGTATGGAGACATTTTATGGTTTTATCATGGTTTTTTTTTTCTTTTTTCACGTTTGAATCCTAGTCACAATTCACTATAATTATTTCGGAGATTACTGCAACACCTTTTTTCTGTGAAACTTCAGCAGTGTTTTGTTAATTGAAAAACTGCCATTGGCGTTAAGGTGAGTAGATAACTTTTGGGTGAACTATCCATTTAAGAAAGTGGGGGGGAATAATTAGCATTAGCATGTATTCAGAGTACAGTGGCTGAAGAAAAACCTGCATCAATAACTGCATCAATTTGAAATTTGAGCTTTTTCTGTTTTTCCAGGTCCATTTTTTTCTTGACTTCTCTGGATTTTTTTTAAATGGTACTGTATTTGTGTGTCTGAAAAATATACTGTGGGTCATTTTTTAGTGTGTCGTGCAGCTAAATGAAGTGTGGAATCCTTTTAATAGTTCTGATATTTATAATTGTACTTTGCAAACTGTCTTAAGACAAAAGTCCTGATTTGTTTCTTTTGCAGTATTTCCCTACAATAAGCAACTCCAAAACAGATTTTTTGAGGCTTTGGAGTATAGGGCATTCCCTTGTGCTCAGCTGAGCAGGATGAGTTTCAATGATGTTGCTGCTGGTTTACTCCAAGGTTAAAACTGTTTTAAAATGCTCTTTTTTGCTCTGAGTTTGTTACTTTATGTTTGATGTTGCTGTTTATGTGGCTCCGCATAACTTAAGAGGTAGAGACTGCTGCCATTTTGTTGTTCTTTTTTCTGTATGTGACGTAATTTTCTTCTCATCCCTTTATATATTAGCAAGAATAGGACAACCAATGGACAGTCAGTGCTTCAGGGTACAAAGATTCTTTTTTACCGTTGAAAGGTTGAAGGAGTTACATTAACTAAGACAGATTTGTTATGGGCACTAATTAAGCACTGACACTGGGTTACTGAGTCAACGTTGTGCCTCATGGATGCTGGTTGTGTCAAAGATGTGTCGCCTGCAGCTGTTTGAATGAGCTTTGAGCATGTCAGTTCTGCTGCCGTGATGATTTTTTAGCGTTGTCATTAGCCACACCCTTTAGTGAGAACTCAACCCGAAGTACCTGCCTTATTTAAAAGATGTTTTTGTTTTGTTTTTTAAGATTTGGGGGTTGGGGTGTACTTTTAAAATGACATACAGCTTTCTCTAACTGAAGAAGAACAATATTTTTATTCAAATCCATTGTAAGCTGTGAAAAAGCTGAAGAACTTGTACCAGCATCATTTAGACATGACCCCATGCAAATAATAATCTGTTTAAACACACACATCAGCTATACCAGCATGGATATTTGACTGAATAAACTCACTTTAAAAAGAAACATGAGTGATGCACTTCTTTTGAACAGGATGTGGGACACATTGACTATATAGAGTAAATATATAATTTTACACAGTTTAGTTCCGAAACAAAAAAAGACATCAGTTTAAATTTCAATTACATCTTGAATGCTTCTGGGCAAAAATAAAGTTAATTTAACAGAAAAACACCTGAATCCGAACAAATTTTAACAATATTAGAAATTATGGAAACTGCATGGAAAGCTTTACAAGCAGGTGTTGGTTTCAGTCATCTGGGAGGAGAGTATAAATAGATTTGCTTCAGAAAGATATTTTAAACATCTGCTTTTATCTTGACAAAATGCAATTTTTTTGTTGTAATAACTTACTGATCTTTAAAGTCAATCATCTACCAACAGATGAAAACAAAAGATGACATTTTGTTAAATGTAGAGCTGAAACAGTTTTATTAATGATCTATTACTCTATTATTTTTAATCATATTTCCAATGGTGACCTTTTTTTGTATAACAGTCTTAAACGCAAAGATATCTAAATACCAATCATGGCTATTTTTGCCTCTTCAGGCCTTTAAAATTATCTTTCAGGCAGCCTGGTACGAAATGACTCAGGTCCACATTAAGGCCACAGTCTGTGACAACTAGACTCTGCTTAATTTCAGGTGGCCATAAAAAAACAAAAAAACCCCAACAACAATGTATACTGCTGGGCTGAAAATATACACAAACATGGGTCAGTCTTGTCAATATGTAGGCAGTGTTTCTAATTCATTCAACTCGCTATTTCTTAACCTTTCTTTTTCGTTTCCTTGCAGGGTTAGCAACCACTCTTTTCACTTTGAGAGGTTGCAAAGTACAGGATTCAGACTCACATTCAGTCTCAAGTTTCCTTTTCTGGCCCCTCTTCCCGCCAAATTCCTCTTTCACATCAGCAGGGTCTTAATGTGTTACACTGGCTGCTGCACTTTGTAGCCATGCCACATCCAGTGAAGGCACCCTGGCTGAAATGGCATTAACAGTGTCAGTGAACGCCTCACCATCACACTGTTTGAATCCTAGTGCGAGGACACTTTTCAGCCCCAGCAGCTCTGACATGCTCTGGCTGAGCCGAGGCACCTGGCAGGCCGGCACACCTCTGGTTGCACTCAGAGCAATCAGGTGATCCGTCATGTGTGTTGGCTTGACAGACTTGCACACAAGCAGCAGTCTGAGCTCGTTCCTCTCCAGAGCTTTGGTGACCTCATTGATGCCAATGGCCAGTTGTCTTCTGGCTGCCACATCCGTCCAGCCATTTTTGGGAGAATCTTTCACCTGTGCATCCTGGGGGATTGGGTCTGACGTGGCAGCAGATTTCTGGTCTTTCTTTTTCCTCCACGGGCGAAACACTTTCACCTCTTTCTTCTCAAGACCTGTGGTAACCAGCTTGTCCTTCAGAGTTTTCAGGATGAAATGCATATCTTCTTGGGGAAGTGGGCTCCATTTAGGAGTGAATGGTGATGGGAAGGAGGTCTTGGTTGGAATACACTTTTTGATGTCCTTTTTAGCTGGTGTTTTTGCAGCGGCCATAATACCTCTGAAATTTAGACAACTTATTAGTCATATACAAGAAATAAATCTACATGTAAGGTGAAGCAGAACTAATTTCTAACTGTTGTCAGTCAGTAAAAGTCAGTTAGGTAAAGAGAAATCACATGTCCAATATTTCTGTAATAGATTTTCAACCAGAGAGCTCTGACAAGTTAACTTTAACTGTAAAATCTCCTGCTTAATAAGGTAATGATCATTTAGCATTAACAATTAGGGTTTTTTTTAAAAAACAAAACAAAAAAAAACAGGTTTGAAGGGTAATTAACAGTAAAAAAAAAGTTTTAGTTTTTAAGTTTTAAGAAGTGATGAATGACAAGGCTTTTAAAATAGCAAACAAATAAAAGACAGGCAAAATACATATTTGAGGGGGCAATACATGTCAGTAAAAGTACAAATAAAAATTGCAATATTACGGAATTACAGTACTTAATTATTGACGCTGTTTTTGGTTTCATTTCATCATTGAAGATTTCATGAAACATTTTCAGTTGGATTCAATGATTACAACATCCAAAAGCGGAAAAAACGTGTTTGATATTCACAGAAACATTCAGTCATTTCCACTCCCATCAGTGAAGATGTTTCACTCGTCAACCGCAGCAAATCTCCGCACATTTCTCCTTCTAACCGCATCAACATCATGACAGTCTACACAATATTAACAAACAAAAATGTACTTTACCTGATTTTATATATACATACAGCAAAAGCAAAATTTTCAGTAGAACAACACGGTCGGCTTACAGGGGGACGCCATCTTTTTTGAATGACAAACTTTATTTAAAAAGTCTCCTCAGCGCCGACAAGCGGTCAACATGCTGTGTGCACAGCTCAATATAATATGTTCTTGCACACGTGTAGTTATTGCGACAGAGACCAACTTTAAAAATAAATAAATAAAATGTATTTATAGATAGCGCTTTACTAATGTGGTTGTTTTGTGTTTGATGTTTTTGTGCAAAACAAAATATGTTACACAACTAAAAAGGGACTGCAGGTCAGATAAATGCAGTGCGGTTGGAAGAACAGTTTCCTTATGATGTATTATGGGAGCATAAAACTGACATACAGTGCCTAAGTACAGTGTCCGTCACCCTTTCCCTACATTGGAGTATGGTGTGAGTGCGGAAGGGTGAGTGAGGGTGACCAGCAGCCAATCAGCTCCTCCGCAGCTCTCTGTTCCCTCCTCTGCAGGCCTCTTTTTTTGGCCGACAGTCTTGCATTGATCAGCTACGAATACAGCTGCGAGGAGCCGACAGGCGGACAGAGAACATCCATTTTATAAGAATAACGGAGCTGCACCCGCGAAAATGTCTCAGCAGGTGAAGTCATGATTGCTGCTGTTTCCATTTATTGAGCAGTGCGCCGGATGTGTGGGCTAGGCTACCTCACCGCTAGGAAATGATGAAGTTAACGGTTGTAGCGGCGGGGTGTTCACGCCTTTTGCTGTGTGCAGTGTGTGTGTATGTGTGTATGTGGGTTTATTCTATTGTCTATGGGGGTCATCCATGTTTGACAGCGTGGGATTTTGTAGGTTAATGAAAGAAAATCGAATCTAAACATAGCACATGTACAATCTCTGATGCTCAAAGCTCAGTTCACATATTGCAAACGTTAACTTGGAAAGAGACACAAAAAATTAAAGCATTGTGGGATTATGAATGAGAACAGCATCTGTGTCCAACTTGGCCATTTCCAAATGTTTCAGGGACAAACTTTAAAGTTAAGGATTTTTATATATTTATCTATTTTAAGCCTTAAATGGTTTCCTGTGGTCTATAATAATCGGTTCTGCCCCAGATCCTTTGTAAAGTAGATTATTCAAGTGGGCACTAGAGCACAAAAGCTCTAGAGTCTTGAATAAAAGCCCATTGTTTGTGCAGAACTTGTGCAACAATAGGTTTCCCAGCCTCTGAAGGATGATTAGAACCGACTGTGCTTAGATTTCTTTCTTACTTTTGTCTGTAACTGATCAATGTGCACTTTCTTATACTCTGTAATTACTGTTAACTGCAGCTGCAGATGCTTACTCTAGTCAAAAACAATATCTACATTGAAAATATTTGTTCAGAAATGTAACAGTCGTGGCTTTACGTGTTCATTCTGCACCATCTCTTGCGTGCAGGAGTTTGAGAAGATGGCAGAGGATGTGAAGAATGTGAAGACGAGGCCCTCTGACCAGGAGCTGCTGGACCTGTACGGCCTTTATAAGCAGGCAACTGTTGGAGACGTTAACACCGGTAAGACTTGCTGCAGAAGGGCCGAATCATTTCAATGCAGTGTCCCCTGATTTCTGAACTTTCCCCGTATATGTGTGCATTCACTCTTACAGATAGACCGGGAATGTTGGACTTTAAAGGAAAAGCCAAATGGGACGCCTGGGAGTCACGGAAAGGTAATGAGCTAAAAATTCTTGTATAAAATGATTGAACTTGTCATTTTATGTTATCTGTGATTTACTACTTCTGTCTGACCAACAAAGGATGTGGTCATTCTTATCAGTAAGAGTTTAAACAAGGCTGATGTTAGTGGCAGTGTAAGGCTGTACTTTGACACAGCAATGCTTTGAGCTAAATGCTTAGATCAGCACGCCAACATGCTCACAGAGGCAATGCTAACATGCTGTGTTAAGCAGGTTTGGTAATGTAAGCTTTATACCAAACACACCAGTAATACTGCAGTTTAACATGTTAGCATGCAAACATTTGCTAATAGCGCTGAAGTACCGCTGAGGCTGATGGGAATGTTGGGTTTGCAGGTCACAAACCACAAAATTCACCAAAGTCTGACCAGGTGGTGGTAGGGCTGGGCGATGTGGGCTGAAGAAATTGTCGCAATATTTTTAGGCTACATCTGGATGCATAATATATATGATTTTTTTTTTTAATCTCTTTTAAAGCACTTCATTAATGCTAAAGCTGGGAGACAGAGTCGAACATTAGAAATGTCTTGACCAAATTTCTTCTCTGGTGTGACAGCACTGTAGTGATGACTATGAGAACCTTCAAAAAATATTAATGCAGTTGCATTTTTGATTTATAATAGATAGTAAAATGGATGTAAGGACTAAGTGGGTAAGGGCAAGTATTAAAACAAGAGGAGCCCTCTGATAAGTTAAGAAGGTTACATCACTTTAAAAGTAAAGCAGCCTTTAAAATGAAGAAAAACACCCTTTATTCCACATCACGATATAATGATATTCAGTATGTAAGACGATGTAGTCTTATATCTCTATAACGGTATTATGTTGTTATATTGCCCAGCCCTTGATTGTGGCACTAGTTAAAATATTTGAGTATTTTTACCAGTTGTTACATTTTATACTAAAGGGGAAATAAACATGTGAAAGCAAACCTTCCAACAGTTGTTGGAGCTTTGCACTCAAAACTACAAATGTCAACCTGCTGGTTGCACTTGAGAAAAAGTCAGGAGATCAACTGAATTGACCCAGATTGATCCTCTGGAAACCATGAATGTCAGCAAAATTTCACAAATATTCATGTTGAGATATTTGAAGTTCAAAGTAGTGGACCAGCAGACTGACTTTGCTATTCCTTAGCATTGTTAAAAACAGCCATATATTGATGCTCTGTATGTTTAATCCAAATACTTTCTATTTACACATTCATTCAGGAATGTCAAAGGAAGATGCCATGTCAGCCTACATTGCACTCGCAAAGGAAGTCACCGGTAAATACGGCCTGTAATGGTTGCAGTAAACTGAAGAGGCTGAATTAATGCAAACAACAACAGTCTACTAACTCAATTGCTGCAACAATGCTGCTCTCTATGTAACAAGTAGCCTTCTGCTTTCAGAGGCCATAACAATAATAACGCAGGATAACAGTAAAATTTTTAAATTTCTGTGATTTCTTGTCATGATTTGTCTTTTTTTATTATATTGAAAGATTTCTATGCATCTTTTGCAGTTAAAAATAAGGAATTTGCTAATTAATATTTTATCAAATAATGTAGTTTATTGCTGTAATTCACACGCACACAGGGATCTACTGTGTAGTTGTGCACGTTGTTATGTAGTTATTTTCCTAACTAAAACAAGGCAACTAAATGCTGTCAAATGTGAACCGTGTCTGCACATTTTGAAAATAAAACCTCTTTCTGAACAGTTTTTGTTTTGTCTCTCGATGTCTCATTGACTGCACTGATGTTTTACTCATACTACATTGATATAAATGGGTTAGACAAAATAATAGAAACACCTGTGCATGTAATGAGTTCAGTCTTAACAGCATCACAAGCTGCAGCCTCCAAAATGACCATAATGTAAAATTAATGCTTCCGTGAACCAATTAAAAAAAACAATGGCAGCTACAATCTTCAAGTAAGAAGGACTTATTGCGGGACTGTTGTGTTAGACTACATTAAATTTAGTAGCTACAGGTACCTTTTATAAAGTTGTGATTTTTTTTTTTTTTGGCTCAGAATAAAGACTGTAGATTTTGCATAGTTGTACCCCCATCTTTAACACTGGAAGCATGTTAAAAAGAGATCCTGTAATGGCCAGTATTTAGAGACGGAATGATTGCAGCAAGCAAAACCTTTTTCAATGCACATTTGAACAGTAAAAAATGAGTAGGGTCCAAACAATTAAATATTGGTGGGTTTCACAGCGGGCATCTTGAGGATTAACACAGGTGTGACCAACGATGGTCGTGTGCACAGCACCAGAGCTCTGGAACAAGTTCACCTAAACTGAAGCAGCCATCATTAATGTCATTAATTTCACCTGTGCTTTTCCTGCTTTGACAACTCAAAATGTCCATCATGAAATCCATCAGGTTGTCAGATGAGCTTGTTCCAGAGCTGTGGTGCTGTGCATGCTCATTCACTGACCTGCTGTGACACTTAATGGAACGAAGCCCTTGTTGGTCACACCTGTGTTGGTCCTCAAGATGTCTGCTGTGAAACCCATCTTTAGAGCAAGACCAAAAAGACACACAAGAGGAAGTCATGAGGTTGGGGTTAATATGCTATTGGTGTACTTAAAAAATAAAAAAATTTAAAAAAAGGATTTGCTGAGTAGGAAGTTTTATCTTGTCATTGATGACCAGTGGATCTGTTTGTCTACCTTAATTGCTTTTATTATGATGATGATGATGATGATGATGATGATGATGATGCTGATGATGATGATACTGTATGTTGGCGGGAATTAAATATTGAGTGTACTTTCTGATCTTTTTTTCTTTATCTTTCTCTTTTGTAAGTTTCACTGTTTATTTTCTGGTCTGTTGGTTATAAATCCACCCCTCTTCTCTGCAGCAGAAAAGTCTCCAATACCTAATTTTTTTTCGATGATAAAATTAGGTCCAGTGCAGTGCGCATGCCCAGTAAGATCTTCCGGGCTGGCTCGCAGACCGGCACCAGGGTGAGAGTGAGGGAGTGAGGAGCTGAACTACGGCTACCAACAACAACAACACACCGACCGCTTCATTGTTCAGCCGATTCTTTTGTTTTTGCCGTGCGTTGATGCAAAAGGCAAACGTCAACATATCCTGAAGAAATTTAGCTGACACTTGTTCGATTGGTAAGACGTTTTTAATTTGTCACGTCAAATGTTGAACGTTAGTTTCAACACCAGAAGTTAGTTCAACCTGGTTTGCAGGTGAGCTTTGAACTTCAGTTTAAACACTTGACGTCAGTGTAACCTGGCTGTCAGGTCAAACGATGTTGACACTGACGTTAACTTAAATAGCATCAAATTAACTTCCAACTTACTTTCAGTATGAGCTAAGTTACAAGCTAATGCACTGAAGAGTTAAACTTAATTTAATGTTACTTCCGGTATTTAGCTTAAAGTCACTGGAAACGATAAAAATGTCCTATTTTTAAACAAGCAGGATCATAGCCTGAATTTATTTACACTTGGGCACCAAAGCCATGTTACTCTAACAACATTTAACGGTTTCCAGTCTTGTGGTATTATAATGAGTTCATAAACTAAAAAACTTTTCGTATATATTTAATAGTTACATCACATACTGTGTTTTCTATTTGACACACATCTATATGTCTTTCTTTTATTCTTTTATTCGGATCCACATTAGCTGCCACTAATGTAGCAGCTGCTCTTCCACATACAACAAAGCACAACAAACAATACATGAAACAAAACATGCGTGGAATATAAAGTACATATGTGTAAATATGTATGTACATGTTCCCATCAAGTCAATGCCAAGTACAACAAGATCACATCCAATCAAATTGTATTCCATTGTAGTAATACAGAGGGATAAATTTATATCAAGGTTATATTTTTTTTAGTTGTCTTTTAAAACTTGCCTTACTGGATGCTTTAACTATCGTCATGGGTAAATTATTCCAAACTGTGTTTGTTCTGCACATTATCTGCACGCTGCATCTGTTCTAGGTTTTTGCATAACCTGATAATCTCTCGTAGCTTGCCAAGTGGTGTAACAGCATTGGACTTTCACATATTTTATTTGTGAGTACGGACATACCATTGATAAAGAGCAATGTCAGCCCCAGCGTCATGTAAGTGTGAATTTCTTTTGTTTTACAGGGGGAAGGAATGGCGACTCATTTGTCAGAGTCTCCGTCAGAGCGGACATTCCAACACCAAAGCAGCCTGCCATCCCTGCCTGTCCCGTCACTGGAAAGAAGCCTCTCTAAGTACCTTGATGCAGGTAGGAAAACACAACTGTTCTACTCTGTTTCAGGCTTTGTAAATATTTACCATTCAAACTTAAACTGAACTGGCAACTTGTCCAAAGTGTACCCTGCCCTCGCCCAGTGTTAGCTGGGATTAGCTCCAGCCCCCCCACGTCCCCGTAAAGGATAAGTGGCTACAGATAATGAACCAAGGAATGAACTTAAACTTTGTGCTGACACTGTATTCTCTGTAAATAATGAATAGTGGGTTAAAGGTCCTATAGACAAACCATCAATCTTAATCACTGAAGACATTCATTCAAAGTCATAATAATTTTGGAGGGTTAAAAGCAATACTTTCATTTGCACCTTTCGGAAAACTGTCGGGATGTATCACTTTTGAAAAATTGCTGGTCTTATCATAAATGCTACCGATATATCCTTCAAATTTTAACATGGCTCCATGTGACTGCCCCGTCTGTGTCTATGTAGATGTTTCTGCTCCTTTTACCAAAAGAAACTCAACAACAGTAAGAGAATTATAATTCTGTTATTTTGTCCTTAAGCCTTGCAAGGCCATTATCTTTGGTTTTAAACTGGTTCATGCTGGATTTTGCCAGTAGTTGCAACGAGACAATAAGTGTGTTCTTGCTGAGTGCGAATGCTAATGTCTGTAATTTAGGAAAATGAGTGGATTCATTTATATTTTAAAAATGTATACCATCAATACAGAAACTGAAATTGTGCAGCAATATTCATCTACTCCTTAGCTCTGTGGATTTATGTGTGACAGGTGCTACAGTACTTCTCATCAGAACCTCACTTAGAGGTGTTTAATAGGTAATTAATTCTGAATATTTTAACAGGAGATGTATGAGTATCATCATATGCATGTATGAGAGTGTGTTTAAGTTTAGCTGGAAATGTAAGTATTTCATACATTTTCCTGAGTTGAATTAAATCCACAGTCGTTACAACACAAGATCTTTATGTTCACATGGACCATAAACTGCTGCTCTTACTTGAAAGACTGACTAATGTTGCACTGGTTGTTTCCCATCAGTTCGTCCTTTTGCGTCTGAAAAAGAGTTCAAGGCTACAGTGGACACTGTGAGAAAATTCCAAGATGGTGTTGGCAAAGAGCTGCACCAGAAACTACTGCAAAGAGCCAAGACAAA
>JAQLOL010000025.1:13682003-13698962 GCA_029783665.1 Naso thynnoides | reverse complement strand
GGAACCCATCTGCAGAGAGCCAGTATTAACACATGGCACACACTGCAGTACTGGAACCTGTTACGAACGTAAGACATGTTCTCTTATTTTTACACGCTCCGTTTATGTGTGTTGTGAGCAGAAATCACTTTACTTTTTACAGGAAGTTGTGTATGTAGTTATCTTTCTTTCTCTGTCTTTTGTATGTTTTAGAGAGAGGCTGCCTGTTCAGAAAGCTGGCAAAAAGGCATTGGATATGGATCAGTTCAGAATGCTTTTCAGCACATGCAAAGTACCTGGAGTGAAGAAGGACACCATTTATAACTACTTCAAAACAGGTAGAATAAACTCTGCTCTAAGTGTGTAACGGTACGCAAAAGTCACGGTTCGGTTTACACCTCGGTTTAGACATCACAGTTCGGCATGAGTTCGGTACAAAAATTTCAGCATAGCATCATTCTCCTTTCCCATCTTGATTTTTTTGCTCCCTGGTAAGAAGAACACTGTTAAAACATCCGTACGTCATAGCTCTTCGTAAGTGATTTAGTAAAACAAAACAAATCTACACAAGGTGTTTTATTTTGAAAAGTGACCAAATTCGCTGCCATGTCTTTGACTTCCTGTGTGCAGCTTGGCACAGCTAAATTGTTTTTAGCGTCTCACAACCTCCATAAAATGACTTGTTTCACTATCAGAGTTAAATCCACAGACTTTGGAAAGTCTAGAGAAGCCTCATGATTACAAGATTTAAAAGAAGCAGGTGGGTTTACTTTGTTAGCTCGGTCAGCATGCGCTAATCATGCTAAAGGCTTACCGTTGTTTAAGGTTTCTCATCTCACATATGTGAATTTGGTTTCACATTACGTTAATCAGTATAATTATACCGTGTACTCTCCGTACTACTCTGTGCACCCAAACTGTCACAAGTGTACTGTGTGATTCAATTACATCTCATACTCAGCTCTTATCTCTAACCTGCAGTGACACCTGTATACTCCTTGCCCAGTGTATCAGTTCACCTGTCACTGTTGTGTAACGAGTATGTGTTGTGTCACAGAGAGTGAGGGTCCTTGCCCCTCCCATTTGGCTGTGCTTTGTCGTGGACGGATCTTCACATTTGACGCAGTCTTTGATGGACAGATTCTCAGTCCTCCAGAAATACTCAGGTAGAGATTACAAGTGCACACAACACTCAATTAAAAAACTCAAATATGAAACCTAATTCAAGAGGACAAACTTCCTTGGAGTGTTTGGGTTCAAGAGCCAGCTGCTCCTGACCATGCTAATTTAACTCTTTACAAAACTGCTTCTCTGCCTGTTCTTGAAGTCAGGTCTGCTCTCAATGAGAGGTAATGGAGTCATTACTCCACCTGCTGTTGTGAAGGGTGATTTACACAGGAAGTGAGAAAATCCCAGACAATCTGTGCTGAAGGATTGTTTCAAAAGTAATCTTACATTTTTTGAAAAGTAGAATATATTTTTTGTAGCTATGGACATGCTTTATTTGTGTCTTAAGCATGACTTATTAAAAATATGTTGTTTATTTGTTTGATAGCTATGTTTTGTATTTGCAGAACAAACTTCTTCTGGTAAATTGTTGGGAGATTGTAAAGTGTTTGCATGTGTGGCATGTGGGTGGAAAATCAGCTTACCGAACCCAGCAGAAATTGTGTAGTAATAGACTTAATGGCAAGTACCCAGGGTTCTACTTGTATTATTTTCTGTGTATGTTAAACTGTACAGGCAGCTGACTTATGTGAAAGAGTGCTGTGAGGGAGAGCCAGAAGGAGATGGAGTGAGTGCGCTCACATCAGAGGAGAGGACTCGCTGGGCAATGGTAGGGATGCTAATGTTTGGAGAAAATGTTTTTCCTCTCATCAAAAGAGGCTTAAAACAGATTTTGAATTACATTTGTGGAAAAGTTGTCATATTACAAGATCAAACTTGAGGATCAATACTATCAGCACTTAACCATTTACTGTCTCTGCAGACCAGAGAGCATCTAATCAGCATTGATCCACACAATAAAACCATCCTGGAGACCATCCAGAGCAGCCTGTTTGTCATATGCTTGGATGAAGCGAAACCCTACTCCACTCCAGAGAACTACTCAAATGTACAGGCTGCATAGAGTTGAATTATTTATGATTGCATGACTTAATGTTCATTCGTTGTTTTTAAAAGAAATAGCTGTTTGTCTGATTGTGTGATTTTGCTATTCCAAACACAGATGGCGCAGGAGGCCCTTACAGGCAACCCCATCGTCCGCTGGGGGGACAAATCGTACAATTCAATCGTGTTCTCAGATGGCACTTTTGGATCCACTTGTGATGTAAGTTTCTATGTGTATGTAATCCTAGAGAAGTGTGGAGAAACACCGAAAGTGTGTATGACAGTTTTTTTAGACATACATATTTTCGTGCTGTTTGTTTAGGTAGTTCCTGTTCAAAGGCAAGAATTCAGTGTGTTTTTGAGAATGAAAAATGATAATCGGATTGTTTTTTAGCATGCTCCATACGATGCCATGGTACTGGTGTCTCTGGGTTGGTATATGGATCAGCAAATTAGAGCTACAGAAGGCAAATGGAAGGTAAATATTGACAGTTTCTACTGCGCAGACAGTGAAATAGTTCTTGTTTGTGATAGTTCACTTTAAATGTACCTGTCCACCTTTAACACATTAATGTCAATACTTTTGAGGGCCCAGATGCAGTCAGACAAATACCCCTTCCTGAAGAACTCGTGTTTACTGTAGATGAAAAAGTCCGGAGTGACATCATACATGCCAGACAGCAATACTTGGAATCGGTGAGCTAATAATAAACTCCAAAGTATTGTAGGAAAATCCTGATGCTAAATGACTTGCCCATTGTCACAGCTGTTTCACTGTCAAATCTGTTGCTGGTCTTACAGATACAGGACCTGCAGCTGGTGTGTTATGCCTTCACAGCGTTTGGAAAAGCAGCCATCAAACAGAGGAAGCTGCATCCAGACACCTTTGTTCAGCTAGCAATGCAGTTAGCCTACTACAAGCTGCACAGACAGTAGGAACTCTTTCAATCTAACTATACAAAGCTGATGTTTGAAGTCTAAATTGATACTTCTGCATCTTCTCTCTTTTATGCATTGCAGTAAGTTTGGTAAAACCAACCTTATCTGCTCACTTATAGTCCACAGTCTTTAAAATACAAACATGAAGTACAAAAAGAAATCCCACTGCTGTATAGTATTTTGTCTGCATAATTGCAAAGTGGCACAGAGACGCCAGCACACAAGTGTAAATGCTCACAGCAGCATGGACCGCTTGTGTAGGCTATGGTGAAAGTTTTGCATAGATTGAGTGCAGACGTAGAAACCAGGCTTAAGAAGTGAATGACCCTGAATGTTTATTTTAACCTCTCCCAGGCCAGGAAGTTGTTATGAGACAGCAATGACTCGTAAGTTCTACCATGGCAGGACGGAGACGATGCGACCCTGCACCACAGAGGCAGTGAACTGGTGTAAAGCCATGATGGACCCCACATGCGATGTGAGTGTGTCTATGTATGAAACCTTCCATTGTGGCAGAATCACTCAAATGAAGCAGGTGGATCAGTGTTCGACTGTTGACGTGGTACATAAACATTTTCCCTGTCAGGTTAATGCCAGGAGGAAAGCCATGCTGCTGGCCTTCCGTAAGCACAACCAACTGATGGTTGAAGCCCAAGATGGACAAGGTTAGTTCTCTTTACATACTTGTATTTGCTTAAATATTGATATTGATATTATACGTAACTGTTCTGCATTAAAATTTTAAAAAACAACTTACCAAAGATATATATACATATATTAGTGCTGTCAAAGTTAACGTGTTAATGATGTATTAACGCAAATAAATTTTAACACTGTTAATTTTTTTTTACATGTGATTAATGCATGCACAATTTGTTTAGGGCTGGGCAAAAAAATCGATTCGTCAAAGCATTGCAATTTATTTTTTCCTAATAAAACCCCAACCCTAATCAGGCTAGCTCACCAATGCGCAGCTGATGTTTGCAGTTAAGTTATAGTGAGCTAAAAATGGGAGTCAGCAGCTCAAATCATGTTACCAACTAAGACACCAATTAATTACTTTGACCGACTTAACGTTACTTTTTCTCCATCGTCTCGCCATCGCAGTTTGTCCTGCAGGTTCAGCATCACCAACACAACAGTGAGCAAGCTAAACAATTTTAATAGTTTGTTTGCTCACCAACATCATTATTATTCCCATCCAGTAATGATGATCTCTGACTGGCATTTCAGCGCTTCTGTCTGCAGTCATCATGCAGCTCATGGCTAATTTGCTTAAAAAGCACATGGCTAAGTTACATATAAGCTATTGAAGGTTTCTGAGCACAAATATATATATCACAGTATTTTTCCTTGATTCAGATGGCTGCAATGATAATAAACATACATTTGCATAAAGCAGGCATCTTTTTTCCAGTCATGATGATAAAAGTACTGAAAAGTTGAAAAATATCCTTTAAAGGTACATTTAGAACTGACCATTTAAAAAGGTGCGTTTAATTAGCCATTAATCGCGAGTTATCTGTGGAAATGATTCGGTAAATCATGATTACATTTTTTAATCGATTGACAGCACTAATATATATTGTTGAATTGTGTACTAACAATAGCCCAAATTTTCCCATGAATTTTCAAACTCAGAAATTACTAATTTGAATAAAAATTACGGAGCGTTTTAATTTGATTGCCTGTCAATGATGTCATACCCCCTCTACCCCCGACTACTTGCTATTAGACTTGCCACGTTGGTCGATGTTCCTGGTGTTACATGGTGGTGCGATGACATGCACTGAATATATTTATTGCCCACCAACCATTGGAAGTTGACCAGCTGGATGACGGCGGAGGATTAGCTGTCAAAGCGAAATACAAAAAGCATCTACTTCAAAATATTTCAGATACTAAGGGAGAACTTGATTGCTAGAATGAAACAGAATGAGTTTTCTACCTGTCACTTGCAGCTCTTCACCTTACAGCTCCTTCTTGTTCCAGTACTTTTACAAATAGGTTAAAACTACTCCAAAACATATTTAAAATCAATCTGGTTTCAGCAAATGCTGAAAGTGACTGTTGTTTTGCTCCATAAACACATTTTTGTTGATCAGTGGCGATGAGCTAGCTGAGCTATCTGAACACTATATTTCCTATGACTAGCCTACTTCAAAGTAAAAGTCAACTCGTGTTTCGCAAGTTGTGAAGCTGCAACTGTAGGACATGTTCAGTTTGTTTTAGCAGTAACTTAACACTGCTCTACAGATAGTGGTTGTTTTTTCATGTAGAAAGCTGGTGTGCTGGGGATTACCAATGGTTTCGCGAGCTAATTAGTGGGTGGAAAATTTCATCATTGTGACAACCCTACTAGACAAGTACGTTAGGCAGCACTCTGCTCTCTACTTTTCCGTTGAACTTCAGACGATCTGAAGATCAGCGAGTGTAAATGCACCACAGTCTAACCAATCAGGTCAATGAGTTCTCTTGGAAAACATCACCATTTATAAAAGATCCCGTGAACCTTGGAGCGTGGATCATGAGAGTCTCTGAGGAGGTGGGAAAGCATGTTCTTAGACTGACAAACCTCTTAAAATTTACATGAAAGCACTACAGCGATTTCCATTTTGGACAAAGTTAAGCCTACTTACCACGTTTAATTATTTTTATATTAATTTTTAATTACTCTAAAGTCCGTTTGGGCTCTGAATCTCGTTTGAAACACACATTTAATAATTATATATATTTGTGCCCTAGTGATGTCACAGTGATATGAAATATGCTATAAAGGTAGTAAGGAAGAACTGTGTGTAACGCAACAGCCAAAACCTTACAAGCGGAAAGTTAAAATGTTTGGATCTCTCTTAAAGGTATTTTTGTGATCCAGCACTCATCCCGTGTGCTTAGGTGTTGTTGTTTTTTAAAAAAAAACTAGTATTATCTTTGCAGTGATATTAAATGCTTTACGCATTCACACAGTCTGCGATTTCTTTTTCTTTTTTTTTTCTGACAGCTGCAATTGCGTTGTTTTTCATCTGAATTATATATTAGTTTGCTCCGCCGCCACTAGACTGCTAGGTCCATGTTTGTGATTGGTGACACACTGCAAACACCATCTCTTTTACGTGAACGTGCTTATGTTTAAACTGGGAAAACCTCTGGTTTATTTACTGAGTTTTAACTAGCTTCGTGTGACCATTTGACCGGATCGCTCTCACTAATGTGTGTGTCTCTGATATTAATTGCTGTCATTTTGTGACACTCTTTTCAGGTTTTGACAGGCATCTTCTTGGACTGTATCTTATCGCTAAAGAGGAAGGACATCCTACACCAGAACTCTTCCTGGATCCCCTCTATGCAAAGAGGTACGATCTTTAAAGTTAACAGCAAGAGTGTGTCTGTTGTGGTTATATTATTATGTTCCTATAATTTTACATGAAACTTTTATCCAATAATGCAATTACATGTTGCGTTTTGTAAAACTACTTCATTTTTATGAAAAGTTAAGTAAATTGAACTGCAGTGTAGATAAGCCTGCACAGACGTTTTTTTTTACCTGTAACCAAGTTTTGTTTGTATCTGCAGTGGTGGTGGTGGTAACTTCGTGCTGTCTAGCAGTCTGGTGGGCTACACCACAGTTCTGGGGGCTGTGGCTCCCATGGTGCATAATGGCTATGGCTTTTTCTACCGCATCAGAGATGACAGGTGGGCAGACACGGCAAGCTTTTCATAATGTTTCTTCTGAAAATCTTTTGCCTGTTGATAAAACTTAAGTGGAATAATTATCACACAGCCACATAGGATGACTTCAAAAATGGCTGCTTAGACTACATTCCACAGTCGCATTAATATTCATTAAGCAGTTAGAAGTTTAAAATTGCTTGGACCTTCCCTGCATTTTCAAAAACGGCATTCGTATCCAAACAATGCTGTCTTGTTTATCCCCAGGATTGTGATTTCTATCTCCGCTTGGAAATCTTTCCGTCAGACAGATGCTGCATCACTATTTAACAACTTCAGCAGCTTCCTGCATGAGATGCTGCACCTGGCCACCACATCTCAGCTATAAGTGCTCACACCAACACAAAGAGTGGCTGAACATGGAATAATTTACCACTTTACCTTTTGCCTCTCATAACATAATAATGCAAACACAGTTTATAAACCCTTATTTGACAGTTGACAGCCAGTGATAACAATGTTTGTTTTGTGCACAGATCAATGCAAATGTATAGAATCAGTATGACAAAGTGATATCCACTAGTTTTGGAATCATAAGCAGTAACTGTTTCATTTTGTGCTAAACAGAACCCTTGTAGTATAATCTTTTTTATTTTAGTTGTATATATTTTTTCCTGATTCAAGTATAAATTATATTGATAATGCTTAATTTTAAAAGCTGACAGTATTAATCCACTTTAAAAGGAGCAAAGTATGACATATGGACAGAATTTGTTTCAAACACAAAAAAAGTCCTTACCTAAGTATCAGAATGTGAAAAAGTAACAGACTGAATGTTTTGTCTAACATGACGTCTATGCATTGGATTGCAGAGATGTCCGCTAAAGTTAACATGTTAACTGACTAGCCACAACCAGTCCTGACTTGAGTTTTTGCCTTGTTAACTCATCATGAAGCACACTTCCTTCAAACTCAACAGGAACAACAAAATGCTAAAGCTCAGGAAAAACCATATTGGTTTGTCTTCCCAATGTTTTAACTATCACTAACTCCTCATCACTGTGGTGGATGTGAAAATCCCTGCTGGCGATGATGTCAGGCCACCCTCTTGCTCCTCTCCTTGTTAATGTCTCTCCTGTCTCTGCCTGTCTGTGAGACTGGTCTGGCTGTGTTAGCTAGGAGGCTGCAGAGCCCCGACTGCACTTCTCACTGTGTAAATATCAACATTTTTGGTGCTTCAAATTCCTGTTCCATGCAATCCAATCAGCTAACAGTGCCACACGCTGCACAGCTAACTGAGCTAATATGCTGACAACGGGAGCACTTTGGGGTTAGTCTGGTGATATGCTGTCCCCTTCCATTTTTACACATTGCACCTGTCAGCTGAGCTGATTTTAAGGGTCAAGCCTTTTTTTATGTTTGTCTCCAGTGGGTAAAAAACTAAAAGAAACTGAGTGTTCTGAGGTAAAGAATTGTAAAAATTAGGTTCTGGTTGTCATTCCAAGTAAAACCACAAAAATAACTTTGATAAAAATTATGTTTTCATAAGTGTATAATAATATACTAATAATTAAAGTTGTTTTGGTTTTTTTGTTTTTTTTACCTTAAAATAAGCCCTTTGTACCAACAGATGGAGCAGGCTGTCCTCCATGGAGTCCACCATGTTTGACTGCCATTTTTCAATAGTAGAATGGATAAGCCAAACGCTGGCTCTAGAGAGGGTATTTTCCATTGTTAGCAACTGCTATAGTTTTTAATACGCTCTTGGTGGGATGAAGTGTATTTTGTTGCACTAAATCCTTTACACTGGTTTTTGAAGTCTTGCATCCTGGTGCTGCCTCTTGGTTAGGTCGTCATTGTAAATGAGAATTGGTTCTCAATTTACTCATCTTGTTCAAGGTAAAATATATATATATATATATATATATTTTTTTTTTTTAAATCATATATATTTTTTGTATCAGTTCCCCAATAAAAAAGTACAGAAATAAGCAATGATACTGAACTTTTAAAGCTGGGCTGAAATGTATCAGGATAGGAATTAATGGCCAGTATGATCAAGATAAAAGTCAGAAATAAAAACAGTTTCGGAGTTTACTGAAATGAAGACTCATAAGCTTCTAAAACAGCCTTGAAAAGTTGTGAACATATCCTTTAATCAGCTGCTGGGGCTTGTGCTGTTAGCCCTTTTGCATGTACGATGTATTAGTTTAATCCAACAACAGGGTAACAGAGATCATCATGTTATGGTCATCACACAACCACCTATTTCCGAGTTTTGACAATCAGTAAATTTATGATCTCTATATCTGGACCAATGAGACATCTTTTTAAAAATGTAAAGTCATTGACAGTGTCATTATGTTTTTCCTCACTCAAAAAGTGAAAGGAATTTCAAATTTAGTCCTTTGAAAACCAAAGGTTGCCTCTTAGTCAAATACTGCATGCTGTTTGGTATTACTTTAGTAGATCAGTGAAAATGTGGTTTTACTGATTCTTGCATCATTTAATTAATTGAATCAGAAGTTGACTAACTTGGTCTTCGTACCTTCTATGTACTGCCGACAATGCAGCTTTCCTTTATTTTTGTTCTCATGCCTGTCAAAAATAAGCTGTGAATGCTCACGTGAATGCTGTAAACATCACAGAACCTTAAGACTGCGATTTTTGTTTTCTTCCAGATTTACAATGCATTGAAAGCCTTATACTAATCTGTAAGCCATGACTGATGACTAAGCTTTTATCATTGTCAAAATTATTAAGATTGCACATCTTTTAAATAGCTAAATGAAAATAAAAAATCATGTTGGAAATGTAGTGAAGTTGAAATAAAGTTTAGATTTTCATCTGCTTGAACTCATGTTTTGCCCAGTTAAATGAGTAAAATAAAGTTGGGGAAATGGTTCAATAATTGAATATAAAACTTTAATAGTTACATACAAGCATATTCTCCAAAAGATTAGTATTTCTGTGCATTTGTAGAAACAAAGTAGGGCTCTAATGGGTGAATGAAACTTCAGCACAGCCCTGTGTTTACAGTATTTTCCTGTGTTAATTTTTCAGGCACTTATACTCACTGACTAAATTAGACGACAGACTAAGACAGACATAAGCTGCATCATGGTGATCAATAAATTATCAAAGAATTTTTCTACATACACACGCATATACATACACATATATATGATGATCCCAGTGTTACAGGCACTATGATACACAATGAATCCAGTGTATTGGCAGCATTTGTTGCAAGTATTTTGCCGCTGACAGAAGGTGGTGCCAGAAATGAACCACATCTGAGGCTTTTTTTCATTGCGTAGCTCCACCTTAAGAGAAAAAAGGAATGGCCATAAATAAGTCCCAGTGTTAGGGCACAAAGTTGAATAGATCTTTTCAAAACAGGGAAGGAAGAAAGACCCATAAGAGGGAAAGTACAGTGGGTCTTTTTCACAGCAGACGTTATATCATAGCAGGAAAAGCACAAGTGTTACTAATAACATTCAAGTGACCCTACAAGCTATGACAGTGAGCCAGCATGCACAACATGAGGACCCTGAAACTAAAGCAGCTGAAAGGAATTCATTCATTTTAATATTTGCACTTGTGCTTTTCCTCCTGTCACATGTTAAACTAAAAGACAAAAAGCATGTAAAATGAACTACAAATACTGCAGTACAGATGTACTAGACTTTGGCTTTAGCTGAGTGCACATTCAGACTCAAGTGTTCCACTGAAGCTGTTTGAATTTTATGCAGGAAGTTGATGACAAAAGGCACAATTTTTCAGTCCATCCCAGTGGAAACAATCAGTGCTGCATTCCTCCACGAGTCCCCTCCCTGTCCTCCTATTCACTGTCGTGGCCCATTTGTTTGGTGACCAGCATGTAGTAGACTCCCTTCTTGGCCAGCAGCTGTTGATGTGTCCCCTGTTCGACCACCACTCCTCCCTGGAACACAGCGATTCGGTCAGCGTTTTGGATGGTGGACAGACGATGGGCCACAATGATACAAGTCCTTCCCTTACTGGCCTGGTCCAACGCGTCCTGCACCACCTGGAAAGAGCAGAACGAAGATACTGACCTCAAAAACATCGACATTTGAGGAATTTTTCGTTTTCACATCCACTAACTCTATTGATTGTACAGCTCTACCTGTTTGGACCTGTTTTTTAATATTTACAGGTCTGCTTTGGTGAAACTTGCAGGCATGATGCTCATTGAATTCAATACAATAGAGTTTTACTTCATTTCAGTGAGCATTAAGTAAACTTCCTTTCACTGCAACACTGCCGTACTGCTGTTTTGGTGTTTGCTTGACAAAGGTAATCAATACTTTTTTTATTGCTTGTGGAATATTTCTTGTTTTTTTCTTTTATTTATCTTTGACATCATTTTGGGGGTATTTATATCTTATTCTTTGCAGTAAATAAAGGTTTATTTGGATGGGAGCACAGTAATTTTCATTATTTTATGAAAGGAAAATTACCTTTGACCCAATGTGGGGCCTTTCTCTAAAGCAACATGCAGGGAAGATATCTGGCTTTATTATATTTTTCCACATTTCTAATCACATAAAAGATCTAATTTAACAGTCAACTTCTTTACAACAGTCACAAGGAACTGAAATAAATGCTTGACTTACTTAAGCTTAGTATTCCGACATTTTACCTCATGAAGATGTCTGTAGATATTTGTCAACACAGAAAATCTCATTTCTAAGTCTGATTATTTCTGTATTCCCACTGTCTTGATCATTGTTCTTACTAGTGGTTCAATGCTTGTGAAAAGGATTCAATCAGATTCTTTAGCTAGTGGTGAGTTGTGGTAAGAGGAAAAACACTCACCTTTTCACTCTCAGTGTCGAGTGCCGAGGTGGCCTCGTCCAGGAGCAACACTTTGGGGTTGCGTAGGATGGCGCGGGCGATGGCAATACGTTGCTTCTGACCACCTGACAGCTGTGTTCCCTTGTCACCAGCCAGAGTGTTGTATTTCTGTTCATACAAACAAGGACAAAGCGGAAGGTACACATAATATGGTTAAACTGCCAAAATAATGACACAAGTATCCTGAAATCTACACACTTTGTGGTGAGCTGCTGTCATTGTAAAGACAGCGGTCTGATGACACTGTCCAATGATTTCCTGTTAATCTCCTGGGGAGCTCCCTGGACAGAACCACGTAATTGGTTCTAATTACAATACAGAGACACAAGTCTGAGCCTATTCAGTATTTAGAATCAGTTGTTGACAAAGGTTTTCTCAGAGAAGCTGCTATATTTAATCCCAAGTAAATTATTATCCATTGTCAATAATTGAAAACCTTCCATATATATTAAAATGGTAGAAATATTTCACACATTCAATTAAGTAACACTGACTCTGTCTACAGTATTCTAAACATAATTAGAGCCAACAACATATTTTGTTCATGAAATGCATCCACACTTCTCCAAAAAAAGACAGAGCTTGAAGGATTTTTTTAAATGTGATTTTTCAGCACTGTAAGTGACACCAAGTAAAGTCCATTTACAGCTTTTATAGAGAGGTAAAGGAAGTTATCAGCTGATCTAACTTGAGATAAGAGATAAGAAAGAGTTAAAAAAGGAGACAAGTTTTATTGTAATTTGGTTTGTAATACTTCGCTTTTTTTAGGAGACTTAAGATGCAGCATTGAGATCTTATAAAGACAACAACAGCTGAATATAAAAGAAATATGGAAATTCAAAACACACACACACTTTGCCCCTTTTCTGCTCTACCGTGACTGAGATAGGAGCATAACTGACACGTCAAGAAATCACATAAGTTACCTGGGGCAGGTTTTCAATAAAGTTGTGAATGTTGGCTGCTTTAGCAGCTGCTATGATCTCCTCATCTGAGACAGTGCGGCTGTTGTCTCCATAGGCAATGTTTTCGGCCAAGGTGCAGTCAAACAGCACAGGCTCCTGGGACACAATGCCTATCTGGCCTCTCAACCAGTGGATGTTAAGCTGTTTAATGTTGTTATTGTCCATCACCTATAGCAAAGAAAAAGTATCAGAAATTATGCAGAATAAATAACGGTGCTTGATGTCTTAAATCAGCAATAAGTGACTTGACCAATTCCTGTAGCTCCAAGTTTCTGAATATTCTATGATTTTCACCAGCTACTTGCTCACTTTGTGTGCCATTTACTATTGAGCAGATAGTGTCTGGGGGGTTTATGGGCTTTTTTTGTGGAAGAAAGAAACACATTTTCTGGTCAAATTGACTTTTTTTGTAAGAGCAGTGAGTGCAAACACAAGCCTTCAAGTTGTGGGCCAAAGCAAAACAGTGAACCAAGGCAGAATAATTCCCATATCAGCCTCTTAAAGGTTCTGAGTGTAACTACAAAAAATTAGAAAAGATATAAAAGATATATTTTTTATGTGCTGCACCTTTACTCGTTACAATTTGTGACAATCCGAAAATTGCGAGGTAACCCCAGACTTGCGCACCGGAACTGATGCGCTACCTGCGAAAAAGCCGGCAATATACTAGAGAGAGAGAGAGAGAGCGAGAGAGAGAGAGAGAGAGAGAGGGGCAATGGTGCTCTATATCACACGCGCTGCACAGGCACACAAACACACACTCGCTCCCTCCTTCTTGTGCTGGCTCTATATGATCATTTATACACACGCAATCGTTATTCAACTTTATTTTACTGTCTATGCATGCAGCAGATTTTTCCCCCTGGGAGACGTAGTAAAGGCGGCGGGCAGTTGTTGTCAAAGTGCTGCGGAAGAGTGTCCACAGAAGGGGCGAAAGCATTAAAGTGCAGTCACAAAATGATGTTGTATCATCGTGAAGTGTATAATGACAATTAAGCCATTAATGACCGCGACAGTTTTTAGTTATTAGTGTTTCCGGATAACTTTTATGTATTTTCTTTTTTTCCCACTTTATTTCATGTATTTATTTTGGATAAATACCACATGAGCAGGTGCTGCAGCACCACCAGCACCCCTACTTCCTGCAGTACTGCCGCGGTAGCGAACGAGCAACTTGCCGTTGCTCATTCTTCTATGTCCATGTTTGTTATTGACTGTCTGGTTTCCTGTTTCTGCTTTTGTCAGTGCTAATCTATTGGTTGTGTTAAGTTGTTGTGTTGTATAATGTGTTAAGTTACTGCGACTTGCGATAATATCAAACACAACTGATATTATGGCAAGCCCAAGACTAGGGAAAGACTGGTATGAAACACGGTCGCAGACTGCAGATTACCACCTTAAATTTAACGATCGAGATGATGGGAGATAACGATCGAGACTCCAGCAAGACGCTTAAAGATTTACCAAAGACTGTCAGTTTTTAGTCTGGGACTTAGAAAATCATTTGGTGTAAGCCCGGCATTAATGTGCGAAAAAAACCAAATGTATCCTTTTAAGTCCTGGCCAAAACGTCTGCATCATCACCAGCTGATGATCCAAGTAAAAGATAAAGGGGAATAAAGAAGCTGCATAGTTTTCATACTGCACAGGACAGTTAGCCACAGTTTTCTATAAAGTACAGCATGACAGGATTAGTTTAGAAGAAGCTTACAGAAGAGCATATTATATCTAAAAATACATCAAATATTCTTGGTCGCGGGAGAGATATGAGTTTCTTTTCTATTTGCCCCCTTTGTTGAAAAGGTCAGAGGTCATCCTCAGCTATAGAGTTGCACCTCCAGAGCAGGGAGGGACACCATGCCTTTGCTCAGGGGCACTTAAGCAGGGTGTGTGTGTGTGTGTGTGTGTTTTCTGACTCATGAGCCATGGCCTTGACTGCTGATGGGCAGATTCTCTCTCTCTGTCTCTCTCTCTACAGACAAGCAAATACAAAACACCACCTCACAACCACAAAAGAGAAAACACAATGTGAAGCCTTGTTTTAGCTGAACAGGGAAGAGTTAAAAAAAAAACCTTAAACGATTTCCAGAGAAGAGGAATTTCTGTTTGTGTGTGTGAAAAAACAAGGTCTGCGGTTCTCATTATGTTTAGTGTAATAAGCAGTGATGAAATCTCTGCTGCCTGCTTTCCAGGTGTGTGCATGTACACAAACACACACACACACTCACACTTTTGCAGCTGTGTTATAGGATGAGGTCACTTAAAAATAAACAGACGCTCTTACAGTGTACCTTATAAGGTCAAGACTGCTGAAAAAAATTAAAGTCACTTAAATTAGTTGATGAGACATGATAAATGGGTAAAAAACACTGAGACAAACATGGCCATGTCCTTTTTAAAAAACACACATTCTACGTAGACACTGTATAACAGGTACATTTCCACAACATAGTAATCAAATGTAAAATGAAGTACACAACATGTAACTTAAGATAATGACAGGTCTATTTTCTATCCACCATAATGTTGATTTCCCTACAGCTCTGCCTCCTGATTCACTCAATTTGTAGGATATCATGTAAAATTACACTACATTACTTTCTGGAAACATAACTATAAATCTGATGCAGGGGAGACTTGATATATACTCATGTATACACTTTAATTTTCCTCTGTCTGTCATATATTCCTGCACTGAAAGGACAGGCAATCTGTCAGAGGAAGAATTTCTCCCTGCAGGCCCACTAAAATGAACGACCTTGGCTAGACCATGGATTTGGTTTTAATAGCAGCTCACACAAACACTGTAAATTTACAGCTGGGAACTACTCACTGAAAAGAATCTCAAATTTGCCAAAGCCATAACTTCAGTCAGCAGTCTCTCTCTCTGACCATGTCTCCTGCTGTTCCGTTAAAGAAGATAAGTGAGCCTGTGTACGATCATCCATGCCAGGCTGGTTTAAGAAATAATATCCTTAAAAGGGCTAAATGTTGTCACTAAAAAACTGTTTTTAGATAAGCTAGTGGCTGAGCTTTAGAAATAACAGCGTTGGTTGGTCCAGCACTTTGGTCTAGACTGAAATCTGATCTGAATCTCCATCTATTTCTGTGGATTTTGGACAGATATTCTTGCTCCCTGGAGGCGAGATCCCACTGACTGTTAACATGTTCTCCTGGAACTGAACAGCAATAGCTTGTGTGATCCTGTGACCTTAAGAGGCAGTTTAGACGGCGCAAGTTTTCGCATCAAACGAAGCACTTTTGTTACAGTTCGGCCTTACTTTTACATGACAATGGCCTGCTAGCGCCCCTGAAACCGCAAATGTTTGAAACTGGGTTCCAGAGTCCAATCTTTTGAAGCGCAACCTTCTCTCCAGCTGTGTAAACTGGCAAACCAAACGCCGGCAAAGTGCTGTTGCAAACTGGCAAACACTAATGCTAATGCTAATGCTAGTGTAAGTCAACGCATTCCACTTTAGCCACTTACAAACTCAGATTAAACATTTCACAGTGTACCCAAAGCAAACTGAATATGATGACAGTCTGATGAGGCAAATTCGAGTACTCATAGCATAATTTTAGAGGTCAAACTACGGATGAATTTCTTTAATTTGTGGCTGTTTAGGGCTTAGCAGCAACAGGAAGAAAACAACCTCGGCAGCTCCAATGGTATGTCACTACAAATTTACACCGCCAACTACTGGCCTGGCATGCACACTACTACTACATACTACTCATGAAAATGTGGATTTTTGGATGGTCCCAGAAGGGACCTGCCTAATACATGGGTATGTCCATGACTGACAGAGCATATAGCATATTTACTAGGTGAGCACAGTTTGTCCAAGGAGCAACGGGAGAGATGCGACACGGACCTTCTTCCTGTGGCTCCTCGGGTTTGCTCAACAATAAGCAGGTCACTCTAGAGCTGTTACATTCTCAATCAGTTTGCTGTTAGCCCGCCGCTAGCGTTAGCTCGAGGGCCACTCTGTTTGTCGATGATGCGCACAGCCAAGAATAAGAGGCTCGCTTCTGTGCTTTGCTTTTGTTGACTGTTTTGACTGTGTAAAACGCTACATTCTCAGGGCTTTAGGCTATGTGATAACAAGAGACCAGAGGAGCAAGCTCGCTTGTTGACTGGCGCAGAGAAATGTGCTTCTTGTATATATGAGCTAGCCACGTGCTAACAGCAAAGTTTTGATGAATGTGTTTTTCCCTAGTAACAGCTAAGTGACAAAACAGCTCAGTGCAGGCAGACATTAGCGACACCACAGTTTAACACCTGAAATAACAGTCACTGCCAAACACACAATACAGATTTAAAAACCAAAAGCCATCCCAAATGTGCGCAAATGGAAAGACGTTAAAATAAAAATTTGTTACAACACTTAAAATTCCTTGAAAGTTCTCTTTA
>JAQLOL010000025.1:13668058-13681903 GCA_029783665.1 Naso thynnoides | reverse complement strand
GACTCCTAAAGATTTACCAAAGACTGTCAGTTTTTAGTCTGGGACTGTGAAAATTGTTTGGTGTAAGCCCAGCATAAATCAATATTGGTTGAGATAAAGAAATAAAATATTTCAAAAACTAGATTCTTGTGCCACCAGAAGAGAAGCTGAATAGTGGCTTTAATACAATGACCTTGTTCTAAAATGAGAGACTAAAAATAGCAAAATGTAGTCTATGTCTCTTGGCAGCTTCAACACAAGTGCCATCAAGGTATGAACTGGTTTACTGCAGTACAGATAAAAACACACACACAGACCACATTGAGCCTCTAGTTCCCTCTTTCATCGTCCAGTGCTGTAAAGCAGCAATAAACACACTATCTAGGTAACCATTAGCTAACTGACAGTAGGTGAAGAGGGACAGGCCTTAGGCAGCCGATAACAAAGAGCGCAGGTGTGTATTTGTCTTCTCACCACTCTCCCCTCCCGGGGGTCATAGAACCTCTCCAGCAGCTGGATGGTGGTGCTCTTTCCACAGCCGCTACTTCCTACCAACGCCAGAGTCTCTCCCTTTTTCACCTGCAGATTCAGCCCATGAAGGATGGGTACATCAGGGCGTGAAGGGTAGTTAAACTTAACCTTCTCAAACAGGATGTTACCATCGAATTTGTCCTAAAGAGAAGAAAGAGGAGCAATTCATTAACGTGTGTTGAAAGCAGCATTAAAAGTGAAGTGTTTGGTATGTGGGGATTTGTTTTGTACCGGTGACTCTCCTTCCTGTGACAGATTGTCAATGGCGGGCTCTGTGTTTATGAGCATCATGAGGTGTGCAGCTGACAATTTGGCCTTAGCATAGTTTGGAGTGAAGGAGTTGGCCTCTCCAAGAGCGATGGCGCCATACAGAACAGCCGAAATCACACTGACGGAGGAATTCAAATGTACATTATTTCATCTTTTACATGTTAGATTCAATTGTGTTAAACAAGACTACATAACACTGAGCAAACAAGAAGCATTGACATTTTAACCCTTGTGTGTACTTAAAGTGTTGGTAAATGTTTGTGTGTTTCATAATCCACCATCACTCTACTGCCATAATTGTATGAGTCAGCATGCTCAGATAACTGCGAAATAACAGCATGCTCATGTGTATACACCTGTAAATGCTGGAAATGAAGAAGTGCTGTCCGTGCAGCTGACAAATATCATATCTCACTCATGAAATATTTTGCATGCGAGACAATCTGAAAAGAATTTGTCACTTTGCTTTTCCATTTTATCTATATACCTAATATTCCCGATATCCACTTGATTTTTTTTTTTAAAGTCATTCCACTACTTTCATTGTCTTGGATGGATTTCCCCAAAATTTTGTAAAACATCAATTCTGCCCAGAGGATGAATACTCCTGACTTTCAAGTTCCCTTAACTTTTCTACTAGCACGACCATGAGGTTGACTTTTTTTGGAGGTGGTGTTGTTGTTAAAAAAACCCCCAAACTAATATTTTTTCAAATATTGAATGGATTTCCATGAATTTGATTTGATTTCATTAATATTCACATTCCCCTCTGTAAGTAATTACTTTGGTGACCTTGTTAAACATTATTCCTGCTTAATATCTGCTTTTTTACTGCAAACGTATTAGCATGTTAAGGTCAGCTTTAAGTTAAAAAGCCCCTCTGTGCCTAAGTACAGCTGCACAGAGCTGCTAGCATGGCAGTAGACCACACTGAACAAAGTTACCACATGGATAACATTTCATACCATACTGATTATGAATTGTCTTTCTTGTGTGTGAATATACTAAATGTAATATTCACGTACCAAATGCCTTTTTGTAAGATCAAATATTTAATTACAAGTCACTTTTGCATTTTCTCCCCCAACCCTCGCAGATGTGAGTCACAAGCTGTGACTTTTACAATTTCCCTGTGGGGATTAATAAAGTATTTTTTATTTGACTTGATTTAACTTTTAAATTTCTAGACATACTGTATGTATACATTCATTTCCAGTCATTTAGCTTTACACACATCCGGGCTCTTAGACAGCATCTAAAAAAACACTAAGTTATGTAATGTGCTTGTAAAAGGGCCTCTACTGGGTAAGAGGTAAATACTTCAGTGTTTCATAGTTTTATTGTTCTTTCAAAGATCAAGGCACAATGACCTTTAGACTTACACTGTATGCAACAGGTAGAAGAAAAAGGGCTTCTCCCAACAACCCCACACTGAGTTATGATGGTATCTTGAAATGTGTGTGTGTGTGTGTGTCCGCTGGATCAGCGAAGGTACAGTTGTCTAATCAGCCAGTCTCACATGCTTCAGGCCAGGATAATGATTAAAAGCTACATAAACAGCCTTTCCTCACAGCAGGAATGCTCTGAATTGATGTTAGCTGCTGTGCATGCAAATTAATCCCAACTAGGACACAAGAAAAAGTCATAGTGTCTGTTTACTCACAGAAATACTCCCTCAACATCGATCCTGCCTTCCTTGATGAGAAAAGCTCCAAAGCGGAAGCAAGCTGCATAAGCGAAGTAGATCATGGCCTGTGAGAAGGAGAAGGTTATACCATACACATGGGCTTTTTTCTGAGAGTTCCTGTGCAGAGAGTGAGAGAAATAAAAAATATTTTAGCAAATTACATATTTGCTTTTTTTTCACTTATCCTACAAGACAATAGATATGCTGTTTAAAAAATGTGATTTAATTTACTTGTGCGGCACTATGAGGTTTTCCTGATACAAAGACTCAAACTTCAGTTCTCTGTTGAGAGAAACAACTGTGCGGATATTCTCGATGGCCTCTGTAGCAATCTGTGGAGACAAACCAACATACATCACAGGGTCAATGTTTCAACGTACGGTGCTTGTCCTCGAACAATCATAAAGAATGGAATTTACACGTGAGTCTTACTCCGGCACATCACATACTGAATTCCTACCTTTCCTGCTTTCTCTAGCTCCTTCTTGTCCTCAGCAGCATGTCCAGTGAGCAGCTTCATCTCCACAGTTCCAGCCAGTGCCATGACAGGTACCACAGCCAGGATGAGCAGCGTCAGTTCCCAGCCATACACAAAGGAGAGGATCAGACCAGTGCCCATGTTGGCAAAGTTCTGCATTATTGTAGCCAAACGTGCTCCTGTGGCCTGAGCACATGGGAAGGAAAATTTCATTCGACAAGTCATTTAGGTCTTTTTTGTAAAACAGCCTTGTTTTGTTGTTTTACATGTGACAGCTGTTGAGACTTACCCCTTGCACCTGGGCAGCATCTGTGGCCAGTCTTGTAGTGAGAGCTCCGACACTATTTTTGGGGTTGTCAAACCAGCCGAGGTCCTACGAGAAAACAAAGATAAACATTTCCCGTTGAAGAAAAAAAAATCATACACGGCAGGTTCTGACTTCAGTTGTACTAAAACCATTTTGCTTTAAAGCTCATGAGAACATAATTTCTCCATATCATCACATATCCCTTACCAAATCCACAACAACAAAATGTTGCTTCACTGTCGGAGCAAAGAAATACATGATATCAGTCCTTTCCACCTGAGTAGAAGTGTAAAAGGCAAGCACAAAAACAAAAATGCAAAAAACTCATGTGAAACAACAAAAACTGTTCTAGAGCTCCTGGGGAAGAGAGAAAGACAAACAACAGCACCAGAGACCACATATTCCCCCAAAACCATTTTTTCTGTTTTGTTGTTGTCACCCAGTGGCCTCTTCAAGAACTGATAGAAGAAATTACATAAAATACTCAGCACCTGCCCCTTCTCAAAAAACTTATGGTCTTCAACACCAGCCAGCAAACCCAGTCCATAGTCTACAAATCGTTAACTGAGTGTCCTTGCATATAACATTGTGTCACTGTCACTGGTAACCTGTCAGTTAAGTGGAAGAACAAATTGGCAACCAGGCCAGCAAGATCGTTGGACACAAACTCCAACTCCAACACTTACATTACCAGGGAGTAACCAAAAGGGCAATCCAGATCTATTATGATCCCACCCATCCCCTCCACTCTGCATTTCAGCTGCTGCCATCAGGCTGAAGACTGAGACGCCTGTTGACAAAGAAGAATGGCTACAAAAAGTCTTTCATCCCATCAGCTGTAGCCATTCTTAAGAAGGGACTGCTTAAATAGGTCCTGCAGGATCTGGCCCCCAGCACACACACAACTTTTTATTTAACTTTCTGTTTTATTTTATTTTATCTTTCCCCTCTGCTCTAAACCCCTCCGTTGCCCTTTATAAGACTGAACTGGAACTGACACTGCCACTCGCTTATTTTATGGTACTTTTATACTTATTATGCAATCAGGACTCTTGTGGACTCTTGTTGTCACCTTGATGTTCTGTCGTCTATTGTTTTTCAATCATATAATGTGTCTGTCTTCTTGTCCTCCTTGCGAGTGCCCAAGACAACTTTCCATTTTATACTATTTTAATGGACAACAAAGTGGTCTGAGTGAGAGTCTAATGGTTATTACTAATACTTACTAGAACATGTTTCTTAACGGAACCCTGTATAGGTCTCTCAATTTGCTGCACTCACCTGTCTCATCATGGCCGTAAACGCCTTGAGTCTCAGCTTCAGGGTCAGAATCTCTCCAGATTTACCAAAACAGAAACCCTGTTAAAGATTTCAGACAGACATGAGCACACCCGGACATTGGCATGAACTTCTGTCATGAACTTTGAAGTCGCCTGAACATATACTGTAACACTATCACCTGGATAAAGCATTTGTGTGTGTGTGTGTGTCTGTGTGTATGTGTGTGTGTGTGCGCGTAGGTGTCACCTGTACAGGCACCTTTTCCAAAAATCACACTTTAAGCATTTGAGGTAGTCACCAAGGCTTCCACATTTTAAACTGTACTTTGTTTAAACAGAAGGCTCGGAGGTCAAATTAATTGTTGAGTTTAGATATATGCAGGCGTTCAGTTAAAGAAACATTTAATGTCTTCATAAATTGCAGGATAAGTTAAATGAGAAGACTGATACCGGCCACTAGCTGTTGCTGCAGACTCTATAGCTTCAAACTTATTGTACAGATATATTAGGGGTTTGAATATTCTTATCTTACTCTGAAAGAAATGATACAAGTTGATATGTTTTCAAAAATGTCAACATGTATGTTTGTGTGCGAGTACATGCATACCTGTAGAAACATGGTGACAAAGGATACTCCTCCAATTGCAGCAAACAACAGGGAATACATTGTAGCTCTTTGCCTGATAAACTCGTGATCTGGGTTTGCAAACACCTAACAGAAGAAAAAAGAAACTCAATACAAAACAATACTATCGTGAACATGAAACATTAAAAAATGCTTTTGTGGCAAACAGATATTACAGGTGACCTACAGTGATGATCCTGGAGAAGATGAAAGCAAACAGCGGCTGCATTGCTCCATTAATGATGGCACAGATGGTTCCCACCAGAATGTATGGCCACTCAGGAGCATTGAGGCGCATCACTTTCAAGAATGAGACGGGGGGAGCCTCTTCATCCTACAGAAAGAGGGAGAAAGGACAGAGTCATATCTACTTTTTCTCTGCCTCTTTCCTGCTTTAGTTCAGCAAGAGATTCAGTAACTGAGACTGTGATGCAGATTTAGATATGCAGGGTTTATTTCACTTTAAGTTTGTACCAAAACCACTAAGAGCAGACATTATGTTTAGTCAGAATTTGTTACATACAACACTATATCGTCAGCATATAAAAAGACCTTGCTCTCCCTCTGCTATCTCTAAATCCCATCATAGTCATGTAGTAAAGGCCAATTTATGATTTGTCACTGGACACATTTGATAAGTATCACTCGACAAAATAACATAATTTCAACAAGAGAAAAGTGTCGCTTGACACTTTCATTTAATGTTGCAATCCTGAAGATTTGGGTTCTGTCACAGACATGGTTATATTTTATTGCGTAACAAGATTGTATAGTGTTATATATGGTTACCATGAAGACAAAGCATAAATTGAAAATGTCGCGTTGGTCTCATTCCTGTCAAGTGACAATTATCAAATATGTTGAGCAACAGAGCATACATTGACTTTAATTACTGAGGGTTCATTCACAAGGATAAATAAAAGACAGGAGAGAGGAGAGCCCTTTTTCATTGTAATGTGAAGTCTGTGGATCTAAATTAATTAGTTTGAACAGATGCAAGAAGAAATTGCAATAATAACCTACCCATGCATAACAATTTTTTAGAATAGCCGCAATTGTAAAGGCTTTTAACATGGTCTCATGACATTTCCTTTTCTTCATCTCTTTTTTTTTAATGTAATTTTTTGTGCCTTTATTTCTGGGACAGGACAGCTGAAGAGTAGACAGGAAACAGGGGAGAGAGAGGGGGAATGACATGCAGCAAACGGCCACAGGGGGAATCGAATCCATGATCACTGCGGTGAGGACACAGCCTCCGTATATGGGGCACTTGCTGTACCACCTGAGCCACCTGACGCCCCTTCTTCATCTCTTTTCTATATCTAATAAAAAGGGCTTCCTGTAATTGTGTGTTTCATGTGATGAAATGGACTTTATGCATTTAAATATTGACCAAGATCAATTTGGAGCAGCACAGCTCACCTCTTCTGTCTTGCCCTGGTCCTGCGAGAACTTTTCTTTCTCGTCTTTGTCTCCTATTGAGGCAGCAAAGGAGGAACCTCTTGTGGACTTCCTCCTCTTCAGAGAGGACTGAGAGAAGGACTTGACTAATGGACTCTTTTCATCAGACATTTTACTGTCCTCCTCATTCTCCTCAACTTTCTGAAAAGTCTGTAGGAGGCAGATGGAAAGAAACCACAGGCACAAACAATATTAATGAATGACCTTTCTAACCTTACAATTCCACTTGAGTTGCAGTTTGAACAAATGGTGTGTTGAGTGCAGTTACCTGCATGGTGACCAGATTATAGTAGAGTCCCTGTTTTGCCATCAGCTTGTTGTGAGTCCCCAGCTCTTCGATTTTACCATTCTGAATGCCAGCAATGACATCAGCATTTCTGATTGTTGAGAGGCGATGGGCAACAACTATGGTGGTACGACCAAGTCGGACCTGCACACAAAGAGGTCTGAGTTTTTCCTTTGATTTACAAGAAAGAGCTAAAATATATTTTCATGCACATACAACATGTTTGCAGTTGGCCCTTTTGACATTAGTGAGAAGAATGACGGTTAGCAGTAGCAACCAGGGGACAGCTCGAAACGAGCTGGTTTTTCCAGGTTTGTTCCAGTCAGTAGGTAGTCAAGCACATCTGCAGGTTCCATATTAAACAGTTTAACAAATATGTGTGTGAAGTTACTTTGTTTACTTAATTCCTTATCCTGAAACCAGAGGTGGAAAGTAACAAAGTATAAGCACTTTGCTACTGTACTTGAGTAGATTTTTCAGGTATCTGTGCTGGGGATTAAATAACAATAAAAATAAGATTAAAAAATATATCGGAATCAGCCTAGAATTTCCATTTCTGTGTATCTCTAGTTTGAATGCTTTTGCCTTTTTGGCTGTGCTCAATATGCTTTACTAACCCAAAATGTTGTCGAGTCAGTACTTCTACTTTTAGCAGTCTTTTTTTACACAAGTATCAGTACTTCTATTCAAGTAACTAATGTGTGTACTTTGGTCACTTCTGCCTGAAACCCCTTGCCAAATCCCCGAAGGAGTTTTATTTAAATATCATAGCAGACTTTTGTTCTTGCAGAGCAGAAAAATACAGTATTACCTCTTTCCAGCTGCACTTGCCATAGCTTTAAATTTGCTTTGAATGATTCATTTTTTGAGAACAGTAAGCTTAGAAGCTAGTTGGGACCACACACAACAATGTGCTACTATTACTGAAATCTCCATTTCCTTCATCTCAATTAATTCTTCAAGACAAAAAAACCCTTTTGAACAACTTTGTTTTGTTTAGTGCAGTCAGTTGCAACAAGGCGTTTTTTCAAAATTATTCTTTTGGATGAGCTTTCAGTCTTTTTAGCCATTAGCTCATCACAAAACTTGCTGGCATAACACTCTCCCTGTCTAACTGTCTGTTAGAATTAAGCCTTGAGAAAGCTCCTTGTTGGGAATCCAAACTCAAACCTAAACTCAAATACACACAAAGTGTGTTGACTTTATCCTTGTAAATTTGTCCTGCAACTCATCCAGTCTGATATGTTTCAAGCTGTAATGATGTCCAAGATTGTCTTTTTTCATCCCTGCAAACATGTCCCAAAAAACTACTAATTATTTTTTTGTCTCGACTGTGGCCATGATGCATGTGATGTCATCAATGGCACGTAGCCCCTACTTGTGTGTAGCATTCTGTGAATGTGGAAGTGAAGAGTAAGAATTAAAGCTGTGTCCTGAATGAGGCAGGCCATGTGCTTGTGTTTGTTCATACCTTGTCAAGGGCGGCCTGCACAATGGTCTCACTTTCAGCATCAAGTGCAGATGTGGCTTCATCCAACAGAAGGATTTTGGGGTTGCGAACTAGAGCTCGAGCAATGGCAATTCTCTGCTTCTGTCCTCCACTCATCTGAGTCCCTCGGTCTCCAACCAGCGTCTCAAACTTCTGCTCAACAATAAGAGTCTCAATATTAGCGATGGAGCAGATAGAGTGCTTGGTAAACGAAGAGGACAGGGAGACTAAATGAAGTCTTACATCAGGAAGATTCATAATGAAATCATAAGCGTTAGCCTCCTTGGTAGCTTTCACAATCTCCTCGTCCGTCACCTCAGGTCGACCATATCTGATGTTCTCAGTGATGGTTGTGGCAAAGAGGACGGGCTCCTGACTAACCACTCCAATCATCTCTCTCAAGTAGCGGATGTTCAGAGTACGGATGTCATGATTGTCAATAAATACCTAAAAAGCGAGTGCCAAATAGAAACAGACACACTTATTTAAGTCTTCATATGCATACTTGAAACCACATCTCCTTCTTTGTTGGCTTAAGAATAGTTTGACTTTTTTGAAAATAAGCTTATTCTCTTCTTGCTTAGAGCTAGATGAAAAGATCGAAAAGGGGGAAAAGAGAGAGGAAACTCCTACGATTTTGTGTATGAAAGTCTTTTTTACAAATCTTTGGAGGTACTACTTTTGTACAAATGTGAAAAGAAATTGTATAAAGCCTTTTGTGGCACCAGTGGGAGCTGCACGATAAGTGCAAACTAGCTTTAAGTGATGTCAGTCAAGTCAGTGTCAGTTGTGGCTCAATAAAATCACACTGATGTTTGCTTGACCTCTGTATTCTGCTACTTTTCTCTGCTTGAGGCTTGGGTTTACAAGCTACATTAGCAGCTACTAGCACGTTAAGTGATGCTGATCTAGTGGCATTGCAGGGAGTGTAGCCCCCTCAAGTTTTGACAAAGAAAAAGAATGATTTTAACTAATAAATGATTAATCTGTCCATCACTAGTCTGAGTGCAATGCTAAATCAGTGGAGTACTCTTTAAAGTCCTGAACTGACAGAATGAAGTGGTTCATAAAATCACTTACAGATCCCTCTCGTGGATCGTAGAACCTCTGCAGCAGCTGGACCGTGGTGCTTTTGCCACAGCCGCTGCTACCCACCAAAGCAATGGTCTGTCCACTCTTTACACTTAGTGAAAAGTTATTTAGCACCTACAAATGACAGCAATGTCAGCTATGATGTACAGTTTAAAATTAAAAATCTCTGTAGATTGTTCTGAGTCAACAGTGAGCATGGAAACGTACCTCGACATCCGGCCTCGAGGGGTAGTTGAAGAAGATGTTTTTGAACTCTATGTCTCCCTTGATGTAGTCAGGCTTGAAACCAGCTTCTGAATAGCTGTCGATATTTGGTTTCTGTGGAGACAAGAGTGGATGTTTTTTTGTTGAAAAAGACTTTGCTTCGATCTGTTTGTAGTTCGTTCACAGCTGGAAAAAGAAACTTGATTCTTATCATAACCTCAAACAGACAATGGGAGGAAAGCCGTTAGCCCTCCAGGTTAGGGTGAGCATATTTAAGAAGGCTAATGTTTATTTGCACAGCTCTTTGTCTTTTTGTTCCCTTTCTCAGTGCAGTTAAACACACAAATTGCTCCTCTCTCTCTTGCTTTACTGTTAAAGATTTGAAACTGTTTTATGTCTCTCTTGGTGTCCTCACCCTTTGGTATTTCAGACAGTAGAATTTATTCTTGAAGCAACTTTCTACATCAAACATGACAAAGTTATTCACATTAAAAGACAAAAGCAAGACATAATATGACACTATATCAAAATAATAAATAAAACAGAGATGACAAGAAATACCATGCTGTACTTGTACGCCTCTGCCATCGAGTCAAGTTTTAGATCATATCCATGCATGTCAAGAGTCATGTTATTTATGTTGAAGAGACTTTGATGGAGTTTAACAAAAGGTATTAAGGGTATTTGATGGCAAAATAGAAATCATCACTAGAGTACCATGAATGGTTTTAGTGAATGACCTCTAGGGAAAAAAAAACATTCTGTCTTCACTTGGAGAATTTCTTAATAGGGCAATAATGAAGCTCAATATCAGAAAACACAAAGAGTTTGCTGTGAACTATCATCCTTCAAATATAACTGTTGGTTGAGAAGAACTACAAATTCTAAAAATATCTTTAACCCAGCAGCACAAAAGATCTACACAGTCACCACAGTTTCTAGGTAGGTGCCCAAGATGAACCTTACCAACTCATTATCTCACTAAATGTGAAATATGGTCACAATCTTCCCCTGTTCTCGAGTTATGGCACAGAATATTATCCAGAATAGTGTTTTTACACAACATTACTATGTCACAGTGAAACTGACCCCTGACTTTTTAAATATAAACCATCATCGCATGTCATTACTTTTTAATTTGATTCAACTGGATGTGTGAAAATTTGTTAGAATTCTTGCGTTATGGCCTATGGCGTGTATTACAAGGTCTCAGTAACCTTCACCGACAACAACAAACCCTAATCAGTTAATCGAGTCCAAGTTAACATGCGTGCCAGATATAATAAAATTCTCTCAAGGACACCTGAGATATCATGTACAGGGGGATGGGTTGGACAGTCAGACAGACAGATGAAACGTAATGTCTGCGGCCACAGCTGGCACCAGCACAGAGGCATTAAAAAAAAAAAATCAAGCTAGATGAAAGAAATCTGTCCATAGATTTTCCATCCACTGGCAAAGAGTAACAAATTTATGAACTTTGAGCTATTTGTTTGCTTGCAGTATGGAGAAACTGAAAAACCCTGGCAGGAGGTTTCATTCTTTCCCAGTTTGCCTCAGGTTGTGTGCACTCTAATTTGCCTTCATGTGCAAACAGGTGTACTTCTCTACAAGTCGTTTGAAGAATGCTAATCCTGTATCTGTGCTTATAAACTAATTTGAGTTTGCTGTCATGGCAAAGAAAAACCAACAGGCACACTGTAAACGTAACACAGGCTGCATGAAATCACCCTATTGGGCAGTTAAACTTGTTGTGCTATTTGTGAAGCTATATAACACACCTAACAGTCCTCTGTTGTTAGTTCCATGACGGGGAAGTGGCTGTACGTGTGTGTGATAGCGTTGCAATATTTGCCAAAGTTTAAGCTTCACAGTTTATTCCCAATAAATTCAGAAAGAGGCGAGCCACAGCGGTAAATATCAACCAAATGACCCACAATCTTCATTCAAACGGCAGGTGTTCTAATTAGAGAAAAATCCAACATCTCATTATCGACTCCAAGTTGTCGGCTTCATCAAAGAGGCCTCTGAGTGGCCGCGTACAGAGGTGCATGTTGAGTAATACAAACTGACAACTGTTCAGCAGCAAGGAAATTAATAAAAAATCCTTTGAGGTGTGTGCCTTGAGAAAATAATGTTGCATTCCTTACATGATTGATAATGCTGTAGACTTTATATGCAGCTCCTCTGGCGCTGGAAAACGTCTGGATGTTGGGTGAGGTCTGTCCCATACTGAACGCTCCAATAAGCACAACAAAGAATACCTTCACACACACACACACACACACACACACACATCAGTTTTGTCTGCACTAACCAACAAGACTCTTAGAAGAAAGAAGTAAGGGATAACGTCCGACAAGGTGTCCATTATCAGAAATGAATGGACGACGCGGAAGCAGTCCATTCATTTCTGATTATTGACACCTCGAAGGGCATTATCCCGCTTATACCATGGTCACTTACAAAAGAAATAAATATTAAATCAATTATTAACACGTCAATGTTGTTTTTTACCATTAAAATCTTTAGTTTATCACAAGAAGCGGCTGAGTGGACTATTTAATATCTCTCGTTGTGACGCCTTGCCAAGGTAACCGGCTCTGGCCACAGAACTTCAGCTCGGTCTGCTGCAGCTGTGCCGTTGATCATGAAATTTGATAGAGATACTGGCATGTCCATCATAGTGGCATTTGAAAGACGGAGATTTAACGTTTGTGGACCCTGACCACTGCTGGTTGGGACGTTGTGGGACGACAAAATTTTGCTCCATTCTCGTCCCTCCTGGACTGACAGAGGCCAATACGCCTGCAGGCTGCTTCCACAGCGATGCCCCGTCACAGACATGATCTGGCGTGTCTCCAGCCCGGCGTCCGAGAGTCAAATACGTTAAAGGAAACTATAAAAACATGTTTTGTCCACTGTCTTGCCGTTGTGATAAATAAACTGTGAAATAACATAGCCTATGTTAACGTATGTTCTGAGTTTATGTTGCCACGGTTACCAACTAGCGTTTGAGCCAGCGTAATAATTTAAAACAATCAGGCTATTTTACCGGAACTTTTTTATAGGTGTCCTATATCACTTTTGAACGGACATCCTGCAGCCAATCAGAATCGAGTATTCACCCAGACCATGGTATAAGTATAATTTCTGTAACAATGTGTCGACTCACAGTGAGTAAAGTTCCGATGCTGTATTCCCCATTCAGGATGAGTGTACTCCCATACCAGAAGGCCAGAGCGTATGACAAGTAGATCATCAGGAAGGTGAAGCCCATGGCAATGTTAGAAGAGAGGGCTTTCCTTATTCCCATATTCTTTGCATCCTCCAAGTTCTTTTCATATCTGTGGTGAAACACACACACAGACACGAGCATAGTTCAATGGAGAGCAAAGTAAGGGTTAAATATAAATTAAATTTCAGTGACAGCAGGGTACTTTGGCATCGACAAATATCACATCAGTAGAAAACATTAATCCAATTCTTTATTGTTTTCTTTATGGGTTTTATCAGGTTACAGCCTTGCAGGGGCTTTTCTGAGGACTTTGATCACTTGATGACTCACCATTTATTCCCTCTGTCTAGATGTTCTGTTTTGCTGAACAGATAATAACCACATTTGCTGTCATAACTCTGCAACAGATTAGTATTACATCAAAATTGTGTTATAATTGTAGAGATGACACTTTGGATGCACATGTTCCAGCACCGATAGTAAGCAACCTTTAAACTGCTTCTGCAATATTTCATCAGAACTACATTACTATTATTATTTATATTGCTAATAATGTATTAGTAGTTAATAGTGTAATAATAACTATTTAATGCACTGCATGTTTGACTTTTATTTGTTAAGTCACTAATAATAATCATCATCATCAAAATCATTAGAGCAGCAATGATTTATTGATTAGTCAATGAATGTATCGATAGAAAATCAATCACCTACTATTTTGATCATCAATTAATCATTACAGTCATTTTTCAAATAAAAAAGTTAAAAAAATTGCGGGTTTAGCCACTTAAATGTGAGGATTTGATGCTTTTTGGCGTGCCGATATTATCAGCCGATATTGGCCTATTACAGATATCTCCTAAATTGAAATTTTATTACCCCATCTATCAATCAGTTGGGACCTACTGCTTTTAGTGT
>JAQLOL010000025.1:13653010-13664153 GCA_029783665.1 Naso thynnoides | reverse complement strand
GTGCTGTATTGTAAAACTGAAATTGTGTGTGATGAACTCTGATTATATGAACATGCCCGAAATAAAATAAATAAATAAACAAATATACAACAACCCAAGAGTGAAAGATTTATGTACCAGTGAAAACTTCAGGAAGTCACTGCATCCGATCTGTAAATTTGGGAAATTTAATTTGTGTAGCCTAATTTTACTGAATAAAAAATGTTTTCTTTTCTTTTAGACAGAGCCAGGCTAGCTAATTCTGTTTGTGTCCAGTGGCCTCTGATAAGCTTAAGCTAAGCTAAGCTAAGCTAATCTAAGCTAAACTCTGGTTTAGGGAACAAACGTGACAATGGTATAGAGTTTAGAAATAATTCTGGGGTCATACTGGAAAACGTCACAGTCCAACAATCATAGGCCCACGCCAAATTAAAAGTTATTTTACAAAGCTAACAAAAAGTGCCAGGACTGTGCTCTCTCTTTTAGTCAGGCTGCAATTGAAGATAAGGTTGAATCACATTTTTGGGAGGGAATTAAGGAAAGGGTGTGGTGTTGTTGTTAGCTTATATGATGTGGGCTACATAGGGTAATTTGTCTACTGCTTGGGACTAATATTGCCACTTGGCCTAAGTTCTTTAATTCAATAACTGATTTCAAATGTTGGTGTGATTCTAATTTTTTTTTTTTTTTTTAAACATGATTTTTAAACTTTGGACATATTTACAAACATTTCCATAAGTCCACACCTTTTTTCTCTTCCTGTTGTTGGAGTAAATATTTCCTCTGGTGTCGTTATCTAGGCTACAGGTTTGACCTGTTTCTATACACACATTGCTTTCACCGATGATGTGATTTCAGAGGAACATACATTATCATAGTTAAAAGGCAGCTGTAATTTTCTTTTCAATTCACTTAATTGAATAAAAATGAGAAGCATATAAAAAAATATTACTCTATTAGTGATTGTAGCAGTGGCTCCCAATCTTTTTGAACTGGGACTTCTATAAAGCAATTAGCTGTGATCCAGCAGATGATCCTGAATATAGATTAATTACGGCTTCACCAACAGAAAATGCTATTTATGAATTGATCCAGTATGAATAGCTGATCCAGTATGAATAGCTGAAAAATACTCCCAGCACAGTGAGTCCTTTACTTTTGAATAATAGACCTACAAAAATTACATTTTGCTGGTAAGAGTTCTGTACTTTTACTTAATCCAGGACTTCACTTCTAATGAAGTATTTCTATAATGTATAAGAGGCCATTTAAAGGATTTGAATACTTTTCCCCAGACACCTAAGCAGGCACATTGACACTGTAAGTTTTCAGTGTGCCCTTTAAATAACATGTTGCGTTTGTCATTTTTCTTTCTTTCATTTGAAATAGATTTTATGCTTTTTTCCCCCTGTTAGTTCTAACATTCTGACTATATTTTAAAAAATAAAGTCCAAACATTGCTGCAGATCATGTTGTCAGATCTTACAGTTGTGAGGACAACAATGAAGAACTAAAAAAAAAAAGTATCTATTGCTTCTTCAGTAATGCCCCGACAGTATATAACTATTAAGTAACTATTATGTAATGTCTGTTTACTATAATAACGCCTGTAAATTGTGTTCATGTCTGTGATTGTGTCAAATACTGTGCTTAATCTTTTGGGTTTTTTTGTTGGTATTTGTGATCAGGTGCTTGTTTTGTTTCTTATCCCCTTATAATGTTGTTTTTCTGTCAAATCTCTGTTTCGAAAAACTCCAGAACTGACCATGATGAGAAAAATCCCCCCTTACCCTATCTAGAGGGATAAAGGAAAAGAAATAAAAGAAAATGAGGTAAAAGCAACAGTGTATTTCAACAGCTGAATGATGAATCTTGATTCGATATCCAGTGTTGAATCTTCAAATTACTGCAATCTATAAAGTCATTATGTTGCCCTTTGTCATGGTGGAATGGACTGTAAAATGGTGAATCAACTGCAGTCATCAGCTGACAGCATGAGTCCAACCACAGGAAATGACATCAGTGGTAAGGTCCTAACTCAGTGTTTAATAGGCTATATAATATACTCACGTTTTAATCTTTTGCTGAACTCTGACATTGTGTCACCTTGATCCTCGTTTAAAGCATCATAAAGACTGATTTCACCCTGTGTCGTTACACCCTGCTGTCATATTCGGCTCCTTATCTCACATTTTTAACATTCTTTTATGAGTAAGTTGTGTTTAAGTTGTTTAAAAGGTAAAAAAATATTAATGTAAACTGCATTATATTGCAGATGAGGGGCTCCTACAGTCTTTGTGCTTATTGAATCCCTCCAACAGTTATCTCAGAGCAAGTTATCAGTTATTGCTATCATAACTACAGGCTATCATGTTATACAACTGTGTCATGTGTTTCACACTGTCTCTAACATCATGGGAAATGTCGCCTCTGTGGTTTTTCAGTGGTTTTGATTCACATTTCTTAAAGTGCACATGCAGACTGTGCAGAGGTCAAAAGGCTGTGAAACTAAAACCACAGTCGACTAGTCACAGCACGCGAATACAAGACCCTGCTGTTCTGTTTTATTTTTCTATCACAGGGAAGTTTAAAATAGAAATAATTCTGTGTAAGTTTATCAAAACTGTTTGTTTTTTAAGCTGAGCTAGTGGTGTTAAGTCAAATGGCCTACTAAAATAAAATGTAAAATTATAAACACCTCACAATATCGTCACTGGTGGAAAGTAAAAACACTCATTCAAATACTTTAGATTTGTCTGCCTGGTGTGAGCTTGGCCACTCTCTGGCTCCTGGTTGATTACACACACCTGCTTCAACCTCATCCTCCTGTGGTAAATCTTCCCTGGCTTTTCAATCAGCTAATTGTCAGATTGTTGTTCAGCTCTCCGAAGCGTTTCTGAGGCCAAACTTTGTCTCCTATTGGCTTTGTGCGTGGTACTGTGTTGTATTTTGTGAAACTGTTTTTCTCTGTGCTCCAGGACTATGACTCACCTGCCACCAAGTCTACTCCACTGACTTCCATGGCCTGCAGTTTGTAGATAACTTTTACCTTACAAAGTATTTTTTACTTTTTTTCCCCTTAAGTTTCTTAAGAGGAGTAAAAGACCAGGGCACTACATCCACCACTGGATCATGTAATCAAGCACAATAACTCTAAATACAGCCTAAAAATGGTGCTTTAATGGGTTCTTGGGCCCTCAAGGCCAAAAGTTGTTAATCCTTCCCCACCCTCGCAGTTTGACACAGTGCCACAAAATACACTAATAATGTGGGACCCCAAAATTTCCTAACAATTTTACTATCAATCAAATTCTCAAAAAAATCACATGACATTTGGATTTATGGTACCCTCAGGAGCTCTGGGGTTCTTGGTTTATCCATCTGGTAATTTAGCCTTGCTTAATTCTAACCAGTGCACCATGACGCAGTGTTAACTAGGCCTACATGTAATAGGACATAATTGTTTTACAAAAAAGCCTATGTGTAGGATAAAGTGCTCTGTTCTGTCTTTATAAGGTAATTCACCGTCTTTGTTGGAAGGAGCCAAAAAGTGAGGAGGAACGTGTTGTTTTTTTCTGAGGCCACTAGATAGCGCTGCCCCCCCTTTTTTAGATGGCACAACAGTGCACCAGCCTATGAAAACAAAAAAGACATGCTGAAAACAGAGACTGAAATCAAACTCCAAGACTGGAACATATCAAAACTCTCAAACACATATTTCCTCTCTTACTAAGCTCTTTAAAAACAGACACAGACATGGACAATTGAAAACAACAGAATGTAAACAGGCCTAATAATGTTTTCTGATGCTGTGAACGGTTTGTTTAGTCTACATCACCAGCACAATGTTTGTTTAGGCCTACAAATAAAACAAATGGATCAATATAGCCTATTTTAAAGATGACTGACTGAGAACCTCAGAAAATTCTTGGCAATATTTTACTCACACCCTTCAATAACGTGAAAATTCCTGTATTTTAATAAGTCAGAGATTATTTCTTTAACATCAATCATCTGCTAACATTCTTGAATACAGTATTCAAAGAGGAAACATAAATATAGGCCACAATCTTTTTTTTGTTCTTTTTAAAATTATTTATCTAATTATTTATTGATAATGATGATGATTCAGTTTTTAAATACTTGCAGCTGATAACAGACTGCCATGCACTTACACATGAGATCATTTTTTGGTTATGGATGACAGGCTGTCACTCTCACTGTTGTTGCATTCCTCACTGATGTCTTTAGGGACCCCTTCTGTCACAAACAAACTCCGCTGATTTACAGCATCATAATACCGGTTTGACACATTTACTTTCAAAATAAAAAATAGAGCAAATGAGGACAATTGAAAAAATGTCAGATTAAATATCAGATTAAAAATGGAGAGAAAGTCTTACACAGGTAGTCTTATGTAAAATCAAACAAATTTAGCCAACAGTGGAGTCTAAGGTTGGTTGGCACACTTTTCGCTTTTGTTTATATTTCTCTAACATAATTTATGTGAGAATATTTCAACCAATTGCAAATGTAAAGGTCTCAGTTATGCAAATAAAATAAAATAAAATAAAATGACAAGTTTTAAAGTGTACAAATGTATTATGAAATCATATGATTTGTGATCAAGTATTTTCCCCATTTTTGCCCACAGGCCCATGGTGGGGTTGGTTGGAATGAAATACCTTAGGCTAATCACACAAAAAATAATTTTTTAAAAATTATTTGCATTAATTTGGGCTCTAAAGCAACCCTTTTAAGCAAACAAATGATAGCCAAAATTTTTAAAAATAGGCTACGTTTGCCATTGTACATTTAAAATAGGTCATTTACTATTTACCTCCCATTATAAACATTGCTCTTAATTTTCAATAGTTTTTAATCTATCACAACACCCAACAAAATATAGGCCAACTTAATCAGTAATAATTTAATGATAAAGAAAACTAGTTGTTCAAATATTTGCCATTAAAAATATTACTGTTAAAAATGATTAGGCTTGTCATTAAAAAAAAATTAGTAGTTAGGTAAAATATTTAAACGTGACCCCAAGTTTAACGTACATGAGTGCAGCTCAAGAAACATTGTGACATTTATTTAGTTACCCAGTCTGCTGGTCTGACGCACGAGATTTTATTTTGAAAGTTACTACCGGAAGTTCATCACCATTTAACTTGACACAGGTTTTCGTTGAGCGTCTCCTTTTAGCTGAGCAGCGTGTTCCTCTGCGCTGACGGAGCCAGCTGGTCCTCCACTGGTGCAGAGGGAGCGGAGTGGGGACGAAGCACCGCCTCCCGCCGCAGCCTCGGAGACGGGCCGGGGATGGCGTCGCTCGGCGTGGGGCTGCATCTCATCCGCAAGCGGGGAGCAGGCAGGGGCGCCGCGGTGGAGAGGAGGAACCTGCTCACGGTGTGCAGGTGGGATTTCCTCACACTGTTCTTTTGTTTGAATGACAGGGATGATGAAACGGCGCCTGATGGCACGTTTATAAATTAATAATGTCAAAGGTTCGTGCTTGTTTTAGGTTAGCTTGACTATGTTTGAAAATATGATTTATGAATGTAGGGAGAAAAAAAAAATCAATTTAGCCCATGTTCAGCCTTATAGCCTATTATTGAAAATACTAAGATATCAGCAGACTGGCCTCAGGTAAATGCCTTTATTGTCTATTTTGAAGGCTGTTTTATAACCATCTATTTCATTCACTTGTTCCAAACTCTCAAGCCCACCACTAGGAGCTTCCTTTAAATATTCATACAGTACATTTTATTTTCAATTATACTTAAAAATCAGTTCAGTGAAGCATTAAGACCAGTTTAGGAAATACTGAGCATAGAGTTAAAATTCCTCCATAACAACCCCACCTCCTTGAGAAAAATTGGATCAGCTATCAAGTAAAATTTACAAAATGTTCTGTTTTGGTATTCATGTGTGAGTCCATTATAGTTTATATGCCTGGTTATAGTTCAAGTACAGTTTCTCCTCCACACAACCAGGAAGGGAATTTTGTTTGAACCTTTTTTTTTCTGGCTTCAAACTCAAATTTAAAGCCAGAGACCACAGTGTAAATTTGATGTGTTTGTTGTTGTTGTTGTTGTTGTTTTGAGGTTACAAAATAAAATCTGGGAAAAAAAACAAAACAAAACACAGAGGACATGACCTTGCTGTCCTGTATTTATAAATGAAAATCGAGTGAGAAATCTGGAGGATGGCAGCGGCAGAGATGGATACTGAGGTGTGCACACGCATGTCGCCTGCCTGTTTCTGTGTTGAAGTGGAAAGCTCTCTGCCACGGTTATTGATTTGTGGTCCTCTCTGTGCTGTTGGCAGATGTCACTTAACTACTGACAGTCCCTGTGGTGCGTTTGACACCGAAGAGTAGAAGGAGGTCTGAGGAAAGGGAAGACATGGATGTGTAGGTCTTTGTTTTAACAATTCAGAAAATGAACATAAATCACCTGCTCCTGCTGGTGTCGGCTCAGCACTTCTGGGTACATTACAAGTGTGGCAGTTTATATAAGAACAAACATAATTATCAGGCAGCAGGTGGGCTTTGTGTGCCTTCTGGCAATAACAGCATTTGAAACAGATGAAAAGGAAAGTAATTAGACACAGGTGCTCCTTGCAGACGAGTCGGGTCGTCTGTTTCTGCCTCCGCACCACCCAAAAACTGGCTGACTGGTACAAGCAGAGGAGGGAGGGAGGAGAGTCAGAAAAGTGGTGGAGAGTTGGCAAAATGAGGGAAGTTCAAATGAATTTAGTTGCAAAACCTGGGGCTTCAACTTGTTATATATTATGCTCTTTGGTAGCTTTAAGATTTGTCAAAATTAACTCCCACACTGTGAGACAGCATCTAATAGAGCTGAAAGAATTTCTAATGACAGATCGACTGTTTTGTTAATTGGTCAATTTAGTAGCTTTTTAACCAATATTCACTGATTTAAGCCTCGCAAATATGATGTTTTTCTCTGATATATGTAAATCTCATATCTTTGTCAGACATGAAAAGCAATTTCAATGTCACATTGGGTCTGAATTGTGGAAAACAAAAGATTTATCAAGAAAAAAGATTAATCTGGCTAATCTGCAAACTGATCCGTAGAGTTTGCAGACCAAGTAACATTTCTATTCTTCATTGACTCGTGGCAGCTCTTTCTTTAAACTACATGATGTGTGACACTGAGTGAAAATATCTGGATGTCATTTTATTCAGATGTGCCCCTAATTCAGCCTGTTATACAGTATTTGGTGCCTTTAAGACATGAGAATCTTCACGAGAATGTGAAGTTCAGCGGTTTGAGCGGTGCTTGTCTGCAGTGTGAGTCTGCATTTACTGCTTGTTGGGGGGTTTCAGCTTTCAGAGGAGTGCAGATAGCTGCTGGATGAGAATGTCAGAGAATGGCTGATACTCTAATGAAGCTGCTGCAGCTTTGAACACACACACACACACACACAAACACACACACACACAAAACACTTGTCGTTAAAAAGATACCTGAGGTTTTTTTTAATGACATGCTCTCTACATGCTCTTTTCTGTCTGTGTTGTGGTAATAAACAGCAGGATCCTGTTTGGCAAACTCAGTCATATCTTGTCTCTTTTTGTGCAGATTAGTTTCATGAGGAGTATAAAGAAACTAAGAACAATAATCTTACCGTCACATTAAACACAGAGCAGTTGAAGACACCAGCGTCTCTTTAATGAATCCTGTAGGTTGCGGGTGTTTGAACTCCATGTGTGCTGTGACCAGTGCTGTAAACATCTCTTATTTTTGGACACGCTGTCAGTCAAAGGTTTGAGTCCCATTTCATGAATTATGACTATAATTTTGCTGTGTTCAAGACAACTCAGAACTTGGGAGTTTTAACTTGGAGTTTCTGACTTCCGACATCATTGCAATCAATTGTTGTCAATGTCTACGTACACTGTAACATGAGAGACAGGGATTTAAGGTCTGCATCATCTCCAGCTAGCTACTGAACAGGCTAGCTAATTTAATCAGCAGAACAGTGTTGAATTTCACCGTAATTAGAGCGAATTATAAATGATACAAACACATGTGGCCTCAAATTATATTTTGAAACGACAACAAACACCTTTATAATAATTTAATTCTTACCGTTAACGACAAAGGCCGCCATGTTTTATGTTGCCTTGATGTCAGGTTGGACAAACCGTAGCTCTGAAATAATAGCCGAATTTCCGACTTGGAATTCCGAGTTGGACAACCATTCAAATCATTTTTAAAAACTCAGAGCTCGTTTTTTCTGAGTTCCGAGATGTCTCGAACGCAGCATCAGTACAACAGCTAAAAAACTGTCCTCATTGTAAGAACTTGGATTTTAAATATACAAGCAAGTTGAGGTGGTTAATGGAGAATTTATGGACTTAATTTGTTTGAAATTGATCTTAAGAAGTGAAAACAGTGTTTGAGCCGAACGAGCATCTAAACTTGTTTTGATCCTGTGTGAATGTCTTTGATCACATCTGTATCTTCAAGCCCCTTTGCTGAAATATATATTTCTACCCTGATTAGTCAGGGAGGTAAGCTGGAGACCCCTAACAGCTGAATTTGTCGATGCACTTAAGCTCTGTGACACTGTTGAAACAGGTCTTTTCCACAGCAGACATCTTGACTTGTCACACTAGGAAATGATCAGGTGTTGCTGTGAGATTGGCAATAAATCTGTTTAATTCAAGTGTCCCAGTAAGCCAAAATGGATTCAGTAGTCATTTATTTATTTAAAACTCTGCTTTTTTAAACTGTCACCTGTCAACGTGTCTTTGTGAAAAAGGTTGTCTAAGCAGACAAAAAAGTGCTTTCAAATAATGAAGGGAAAGCCATTTTCTACCTAACATTCTCATGTTCGGAGATGTCACATCACGAGTCTGTGGATGTGAGCAACATATTCATTCATAAGCACGACACTGAGATACAGAGAACAGATCATTCACCTTTTTTTTTGAAAGGGAACGAAAAACAAACGGAGGCTGATTTTGATTATTGTTGTCAGTTGCCTAGCAACAAGGCTCTCACAATTTCAATGCATATGCAGTGAACTCGACTTTTCATGCTGAAAACACAACCTGAAAAGTTACATTTGAATGCAGCAGTGGACAGTGTCCTGGTTGTTTGGGGCTTTTAAAGACCTTTTAAATGTCAGGCTGTCTGAACCTTAAAGAGACTAATTTAATTGGTTGGGATCAGTCGCTTTGACCTAACATTTAAATTCCAGCCAAACAAAAATGACTTTGAGTATCCCCAGTCATCTAATGTTATAGCAACATTTTTCTAATTTTGTAAAGTTGTTTAACTATTTCTTTGTGATGTGTGTCTGTTATTGTTTTTTAAATTTTTCTCGATAAGGCACGTTGCTCAACAAATTCTGAATGAGCTCTATATTAAGTGATGGATGTGACCTGACTATACATGTGAGAGAAATCCTCACAGTGGAGATTTTGCTGACAAGTTTAAACTTTGATGAGTTGACTAGTCTGAGAGTGAACCACTCAGGAAACTGTCAAATTGAGCACAATTTAATCTTTAAGTACAGTTTCGCTACACTATATGAGTGCAGGGTGCATGGTTGTGCCTCTTAAGGACCTGACTAATGTACCACAGGTCTTGGATTGGTTTTCTGAGTGTGTTTAGAGGCACAATACAGTTAAAAAGGTTGCCCCCCTAGTTAGCGTTATAGCTCTGGTAGCCAAGGGATAACTCCGGTTGGGTCGCATCATTTTTAGTCACGTTTCTTGCTACCCCCAACACTGGGTGACCCTCAGGAAAAGGAGAAAAGGGTCAAAAATGGCCGGAGTTCTCCTTTAAGGTATGAACATTGTTATGGGATGTTTTTTTGTGTTATTTACTGTAATTTGCTTTTTCATAAGAATGCAATTTTGTGGCAGTCATTATCATAATGTAATTTGTGGCTATCGTGGCAAAAAAGCATCTGCACATTTTGACCAGCATGGCTCAAATGATAACAAAACAACTTTTCATTTTGGTGGCACTGGCCAATGCACTGACACTGATGCACCGTTTTGAAATGAAATATGTTTTTAATGAAACGTTTTGGGTGACTTACTAACTTTTGAAGACACGCAATAGAAAATTTTGATGTAGCATAAAACTGTTGAGACAATTTCACTCTCAGTTTAGAGAATGTTAAGACTGTTTTGAAAAATGAGCCAAAACATTTGAGAAAAGCTGTAACAGCATACAGTGATAAAGTGTGTGAGAATGAAGCGTCTGAGAGAAGTGATGCAACATGGGATGAGAAGGGTCCTGATCGCCTTCCTGTGAGGTCAGTGAGAGGTTACGTAAAAGGCCAATCAGAGCCACGCTAATGACAGCCTCCTCATTCACCCCCTCAGTAGGGCAGAATGTGGCAGTTAGTCAAATGTGCGTGTGAGGATTCGCCAGATGCTTCTCAATGAATGAATGAATGTCCATATGCTCGACTGTTTGTGCTTGATTCAGTCTGACAGCAGCTCAGATGCTCTTTAAATCTGCCCTGAACTTGTGATCAAATGCTATCAGGAATCCATCAATTTGTCCAGCTCCTGTTTTCTGCAGTTCAGGAAAGCTTTTGACCTAACATGGAAGCCAACTGTACACATCTGTATCCACACAGAGTATGAACTAGATGTTACATAGCTGCATTTCGTGGTGGGGTAATCCAAAAAAAGATGATTCTGTTGAAAGCTCTGCTCCTTTTTGTCCTTGGGACAATATTCTCTTCACTTTTTGAGGGCACACGTGCCAAATCAGAACAAAATCACATTTTGTCTCATAGGGCTGGGCGACGGGCTGAAAGTTATATTGTGACATTTTTAGTTTTTCTTACATGATAAAAATCCTGATGTTTTTTTTCATTAATGCCAGAACTGGGAGACAGAATGGAACTTTGCATTTTTTGGACCAAATTCCCTCTACCATGTGTACTTTCAAAAAAAATATTAACACAATTCCACTTTTAATCAACAATCATCAGCAATGTGGTTATAAAGACTAAAGTGGGTGAAGGAAAGTATTAAAACAAGTACAACTGTCTGAGAAGTTGAGAAAATCCCTTATTCCAATTCCATATTCTCTAATGCCGCCTTTAAAATCAGGGAAAAAAACATTTATTACATCACTATATAACAACATCCAACATGTAA
>JAQLOL010000025.1:13594541-13606185 GCA_029783665.1 Naso thynnoides | reverse complement strand
GGTTGGGGTTAGAGGCGTGGAGGCGGATCGAGCTGGAGGAGATGCAGCTGGGTACCTTCAGTACAACAGGAGGAGTAGAGCTTAGATTGACTCATGCTAAAAACACTGCCACAGTTTAATGTCACACTTATTACCTGCAGAGTTGTTTTGACGTCTTTGTTGTAGTTTTTATTGCGCCATTTCCTTGGAAGTCTCTTTTCCTTCTTAGGGCTGTCAAAAGTAGATGCCTAGTGAACATGGGGAGAAGTTGTGACAGAGAGTAGTTTATTTGAAGACAGGCTTTTCACAGGGAATCTTTTTATCACTGGCAATGTGGATGCAGTATATTCTATTTATAGCAGCAAATGACTTCAGGGCAACAAACATATTGGCAGAGATAAATTCTAAAAAAAACGAAACAAGACAAGTTGCATAAAATTCTGAGTCATATCTCATTTTGGAAATATAATTAATTTAATACGCTGTTTCTAAGATCTAGTCTTGGACTGTAACTATGTATATTGAACAAACCTGCTCTGCACATTAAGGTGAAAAGAATCAGAATTACACTTCTGACCTGCAGCGCTTGGATAGATGGAGCAGAGTATGTACGGTGGATGACCTCCATACTCTGAAGCAGGTGGCTGAGCTCCAGCAGGTAGGCCTCACATACCGACAAATCTGTGGGGACACAAAGATCCACACTGAGATAAAAAGGTTAAAAAGTGGTAAGAACAAGAGAAAGATAACAGACATTTGCATTTACTGATTTGGGAAAATAGAACATCAACCCATAAACCACTCTCTGTATGGACTGACGGACCCTAACTAATGTCCATGAAGTTAGTGTCTCCAAGTGTCCTGAACCGAGAACACTTTGTACAGCAACGCAAACAGAGCAACTTCCTTTTGTTTGTGGGAAAGGAGAAAAGATCATATCAAGTGATACCACCCAAAGGACACCCAAGGGACCAAGCTGCTCATTTGCTGTGCATAAGTTACTGTCAGCAACAAAGCTCACTAACAGGCAGCAACAGACTAAGAGGGAGCTTCCTCGAAGGGTTTATACAGCTCATGTAGGCCACTTTCCATCCTAAGCTTGGGCTTGGACAGTGTTTCAGAATAGAAAGTGGCAAATACATAATTATACATTTAGGCTAAAAATTGTATGACGAAGCAGTTACTCAGTGGCAGATTCGGGCCATCTGAGGCACCAGTGTGGTTCCAAACCCTCACTGGGATTAAAATTATTTAATTTGGTAAAAGAATAATTTAAAGTTGCACTACTGCACCTCCAGGGTACCCTAGAAGTGCACTTTATCACACAAATTCATTCAGCCACCATTGCACACTGTGTTTCTTGGACAATCCCTTGCACATTTCATAGCACAGTGTATGATTTTTAAAAATTGTATCCTAGGTGTCATGTCTCTTTTCATAATACTGTTACTTGTTGCACTCTGTACATACTTTCATTTCAAATTTATTTACCCTTTTGCTGCTTGCTTTATGGATATGTTGGCAGCTAATTTTTTAATCTTTTTAGTGTTTGTTTTCAGTCTATAGTTTGCATGTTTTTCTGTTTGGCTGCAACACTGACACATCTACATCTCGTAATGGCTAACAATCAGGGATGGTGCATATCAAAAATACAAACTGATATATACTGTATTACTGTTATATAATCTTTGCCACTTAAAAGTACTTGATGCTGCTCCTGTAGAGCCCGCTTCAAAACCACCTCAAAATCACTTTATTATTTTATTGCATTTCTTTTTATTTTATGTTATTTACTTTATTACTTCCTTACTTTATTTTGACTTCATTTTCATTTCATCACCTTACTTGTGTATACACATACATCCTTTAAATACTACTTTTATTGCTTTGAGCACAGTGCAGTGGAGTCTGCCACATTTCACAGCACATACTGTATGAACTTGTGATAAATACATTGCATTAGGGGCCTCTATGAAAGCATTTTTGCTCTGTTTTTTGAACTAGGGGAGATATCGCTCCCCCTGCCAAGGTTTAAGTTTCAGAAAAACATAAATTCCTGTTTTCAAGCTGGGGAAAGTCTTGATAAAAGGGTATACCATCAGAATCCAAATGAATGAAACCTGAAATAAACAGTTCAATAGAAATAAACAGCCTCTGTTCCGCATAAACAACATCACTGCGCCAGCCATGCCATCTTACTTGCCAAGACAACAGACAGACTGATTCTTTAGTAACTTAAGTATAAATGAAAAACTAGGACCATCAAAGGTCTCCTACTATCTATTTCCTCTCTCTCTCACAGTCACCTGCAGCTTTACTTTAACCAAGAGGCTTTGAAGAGAGCACAAACCTTTCTGAATAATTCTCCAGTTTTGAAGCAGCTTCTCTTTGTGGGTTTATGTTGATTCATTATTTTCCTTGGGTTGAAAAAAAAATCACAAAGAGCTTCTAGCAGCCAGCTTGAAATTTCCAGACATTTCCATTATTTTTTATCAACCAATGCAAGAATGGATCCTCCAGTGTAGAAAAAAGTGCAAATGATCTCATAATGTAAAATCTAAAACTTAACCAATGGTTCTTAGCTAGCTAGCCGCCAAATCTAACGTTTGCTTAATAACCAAGTGACAGGAGGAAAGCCACATATAAAACATAAAATCCACAAAATCCAAAAATTGAGAAGTGCATGAGGTATTAATCAAGAAACGCAGCTCAGTGTCTCACCTTTGGAGCACTTGTCCATGTCTTCAGACGACTGAAGCCAGGCTGCGACTTTGGCCTGGCTGTTGAAGTTTAAAGGGAAGGCTGGTGCAGAATGCACAGACGACTGCCTCCGGACAGACATGCACTGTAATAGCAAACAGGCCCAGAGGTCAGTCCAATAACAGTCAGCTCTTTTGATGAATTTTTCCTTAGGATGGCTTCCACTCGAGTAAATACTGCAGATAAAAGTTATAATCATTTGCTGAAACAAAACATAAAGCACTTAATGAGCTCAGGTTTGAGTCTACGTTAAACAGATAACATCTGCTTCAACAGTGTGCTGAGCAGTGCACAGGTATACCTTTCTGATAGAGGCACTCTCAGCAATGCTTGGGGAGTTGGGGGAGGGGTAGTGCGTGAAGTGGAAGGACTTCTCATTAGGGTACATGGCAATCTCGTTTTGCCGATAGAGTCGATGATGACGCAGCTTGGACACCCATTCATCAAACAGCTCCTGTGATTTAATCTACAGAGCAGATACCAGAATCAGAAATCAACACAAGGACAAATGAGGTGGAGGAGGAAAGAGGGTGGGGAAACACACATGTGTTCTGTCATTTTCCCTCACACACACATGCAACACATGAGGTCATTTTAAAGCCATTTTAGTGTAAGCATCTCTTCTGGGAAATCATGTGAGCGGTCTATGTTTTACCTCATTTCCTGTAAGATGTGGGAAATGCCTTTTATTCAGCAGCCTTGTGTTTTACCTTCAGGTGATAAATGTTTTCTTCTGCATCCAGATCGATGCACTTGGCTTTCTTCTTAATGGCCATGACAGAGAGACCGACGTCAATGCAGCCATGTAGCTTCCCCTTCTCAATCTGCATATCAAGACACAATGTTGTGACTTTATGAGAGCAGAACAAGACAAAGGCAACAGTTTCAAAATGTAAGAAGAGCCTCTGCATGACTGATATATGAATATGCGAGATTGACAGGTGATTCCAATCAATGATGATGAGACTGATAAAGGGGAATGGGGTCCTTTGCCTTTTGTGTCTTCTGCAAATGACAATGCAGCCACCAGGCTTTCATACTCACATCAGCACTGCACTTGCCATACTTCAGGATGCCCTTCTCCAGGAAAAAGTATCTCTGTGGGGAGAGGGGAGCACAATGAGCGAACAAGATGCAGCCGGGATGATATGCAACATCCCTGACAGCAAGTCTGAAGTCATTGTTACGATGCTATGATCATGACAGCCTGTTGTTGATGTATGATGTTAATGTCTCTGCAGTGAGATGTTTGTCATCCCAGGCTCTTCCCTGCCTCTGTTACTCTTCCTCTCACTCTGTGGCAGTTTTTTCTCCACTGTCTTCGTAAATGTGATTGTTGACGCTCGTACTATACATGGCCAGAATCAGACTGTTGAAAGCACAAAGACCTGAAAAGCTCTGACTGTACGTCAATACTAAATGTATACAGCTCCATTAACCAACAGGCCATCAGCTAATGCATCTGAGAAGGAACACCAAGATATTCAGGCAGTATCATCCCAGTGAAAGCTTTTAGACAGAGCGTGAAGCGTGAACACACACTGACTTCGGTCACATGTGACTCCTCTGTGGGGGGAAATTATCTCCCAAATAGACTAATTCAATTACTTTAAAACACAAATGAGTCATGTCAGCAAATTTTGCAGCATAGGCTAAAACCAGGAAATGAAAATGACTCTCGGCTGTCGAGTACGTCTAAAAATACATGATCAAGTCTATCTCTCTGAGAGATGAGTAAGCCAACATGGGTCATTTAAGGACATTGCAGGATTATACCTTATGCCAGCCTTTCATGGGCCACTTCCTCCTTTTTAGCATATAGCCCTCCTGTTTCTGGGGCTCCAGGACGTTGCTGAAGCCTCCACGTAGGCCCTCCACGATTTCCCAGCTGTCCTGTGGGCACAGATGGTTTATGAGATGTTAACAGACACTCAATATGATCAAAGTTGGCAGGAGGTTTGAAACTTAAATAAAACAGACTGAAATGTGGGGCTGTTTATTCTCAGCCCCTCTTTCAGTGCAGCGTCAGTCAGTCAGTGGGAGGCAGTGGGAGGCAGTGGGAGGGGAAGGTGACAGTGTTGTTGCAGAGGGGAAATGCCCTCGGAGGTTTGGTACTTTCACCTCATGGTCCCATTTGCAAAATTAGCTTACCTGTCTAATCTCACTCTTCACAATAATCATTTCCTGACTGAGATTAAATCCAAATCCCCTGCAAATACAGAGATTAAGATGATATTTCATCATAGACTAATCCAGATAACACTGTCATGTACTTCAGCAGTGAGAATTCCAGGAAGGCAGCGTAAACAGCATAAACAGAGGGTTTTGTAACAACTTTATGGACACAGAGAATATAGCTGCCTTTGTAGTTAATATCACTTTATAGTGAAGAAACAATTAGCCAACAAAGTATTTAGTTTGTTGGGCTGTGAGGTTATTGTGATGCACACAGCCCAAAAATACCATTCCCCATTCACAATTATTAGAAGAGGGGCAGCAGACAACAAGAGCTCTACCAACTCATCGAAAGAAAGCATGCTTTTAGGCAGAGAGAATGCACTATAGGCTTTTTTCAGTGTGAACAGTTTCCATTAGAATGAATAAAGCCAAGTCAGGAAAAAGTAGGATAGAGTGATCTTGGGACTAAAAGCCAGGACATCAATTTTGAAATTTTTGTGACTCTTGTCTCTAGTGACGGTTTGACAGTGTAGGAGTAGACATAAAAAGGTAGAAAGAGTGGGTAAGAAAAGATCCCTGCAAGAATTAAGCCACAAACCTGGTTGTATTTTTAGTGTTTTAACCTTGAAATTTCACTGATTAACCATCATCGTAAAAATTAAAAAAAAAAAAAAAAAAGATTCTGTCTCCTGTGAGTCTCCCAACTCTAAGCAAGAACAACGGTTAATTGCTGTAGTCATATATTGTAAATTTTAGATATTTGGGTACTGCTGAATGGACAAAATAAGCAAACAGAAGACATCCTTTCAAATATGTTGAGATGATAAGATGGGCATTTTTCCACTATTTTCTGCTACATAAACTAATTAGTCATGTAATTAAAGACAAAATCAACAAATTAATTGATAATAAAAATAATTAAAAATGTGCAGCAACTTGTTTGTACAAATTCACCATGCTGGTAGCGCAGTATTTCAGGATTTTTGGTACCATACACTTAAAGACAAATGACATTCACATCACAACTCTCCACGGGGACTTTGGTTCTTGGCAGGAGTTTGAGGTGACTCTGTGTTTGTTATCTCTGTTTGTCCCTGACTGTTCCAGCATGTTTCAGTTCTGGCTAAATAAACTCTATCAGAGAGGTTGAATGCTGGAGGTGAGGCCGTCTAAAATAAACCTTCATTTCTGAAGGGGGTTGGGGGATGGAGAGGGCGTGGCTTGTTCTTTCCCTCTCCCCAAGCACTTGTCACAGCTCGCTCTGACACAGTCCCACAGTGAGTCATTGTCACACACAGCCCTAGCACTTTTTTTCAAGGTCATGAGACACTCTTGGAGAGAATGCAGTGACACAACCACCAAGCAGACATGTACAGTAAAGTGATAGCGGTCAACACGAAAAAATCAGCAAAAACATGTTTTTTAAAATTGTTGAACATGGTGTTAAGCCTGCTGCAGTGTTTATGTCAAGAATGAGAAAAAAGGATGGACCCACATAATGCAAAATGTGTTCAGTGGCATAAATGTAAAAAAAAAAAAACTGGATATTAAAGAAATAGCATTAACCTTTTAGTAAAAGTGCCCAATTCATTTCACTCTTATATCTGTGGCTTACTGTAAATACGAAGCTACTGCCAGCAAGCAGCTTAGCATAAAGACTATAAACGGAGGAAACGGAGGGAAACTGTTAAAAGTGCCTCTGAACCATGATAAAAATCTGCTTATCAGCACCTCCGAAGGTCACATATCAACATATTATGCACTGTTTGTTTAATCTGTGCAAAACAGAGGTGTAGTTTGCGATTAGCAAATTGCCTATGTGTACAGGAAGTTAGTAGACATGGCCAAAATAAAAAACACTTATTGTGTTTTTTTCATATTGTTTTGGTACAGATTAAACAAGCCATTATATTTAATTAACTAGTGAATATTAGAGCTCCTGGTAGATATTTTACTGACAGACAAAGCCAGACTAGCTGTTAGGTGCTGGCTGTCCCTTATTTCTACTCTTTTATGTTAAGCTAAGCTAAGCTAAGCTAATTGTTACCTGGCTTTTTCAACATATATTTCCTGAGATGTTGATCCTTTTTTTTAATGCGCTGCAAAATACTTTTTGAATTGAGGGAAAGTTAAGTGCCTTATGTTTGATACGAAATATTGGTCAAGCATTAAAACTTTTGAAACTGTGATGTTGACAAAATATTGCTCTGTTTAATAAGAAGTTTTTTGTTTATGGAAACTGATTCTTTTATTCCTTGTATTTGTTGTTTCTCGAAAGTGATGGTCCACTATTGTCTGTATGCCCTGTGCCAGGACTGCAGAGAAACTTTATTACTTTAATTTCCAAACAGAAAAGAATCTAAATGAAACATTAATGAGTCTGCTGCCTAAAGGAAGAAGCACAAGGCACAACAACAGAACTCTTAAAATCTAAAATAGCCTATATGTTAGTCTCTTCTTATGCTGGCAGCATTTAGTCCTTGCTGCTGAAGACATAAAATGCAAACGGAGACTCAGAGGAAGCTGTGTCTTTTCTGCTTGCATTTATAAAGAGCCAAACAAAGCCTTGCTAGATAATCTAAAGCCGCAGAATCTATTAGCAAAAGTTTCTGTGGTTAAAGCATTTCCTGTAAGGTTACTCTTCCACTATGACAGAGAAATCCCAAAGGACTGGCAGTTTTATTTGCAGTGTACAAACTATATAATCAGAAAAAAAGAATGTGGAGGGGCTAACAGTCCAAACTTTACCCCTTCTGGAATTATCTGCAAGTATAACAAGATCACAGAATTACTTAACCAGTAAGCAGCGCATTCATAGTGACGTGTGAGAAGTCCTACAGTATCTGCGGTGCCTGGTGTGTGTTACCTGTCGGCTGTCATGTTTGGACGAGGAGCTGCTGTTGCTGCGTGACAGGGAGGATATCTTCTGTGACATGGCTGAACTGCGCTCCTCTGAGCCCATCTTGCTGCAGAATGGCCAGTACAGGCTACGGCCAGAGTACCAGGACCATTCCTCTACCAACAGAAGAAGGAGTGGAGATGGTGTCAGGAGGAGAGAGGGTGGAGAGAAAGAAGGTTTAAAGAGGCAGGCCATTTGAAAGCCTTTTAGCCTGGTCCCACTGAAAAATGCATAAGCTTATTCAGAGTGATTAGTTTTTCCATCTTCACACAGCAGAATATGGGATGAAATGAAAAAGGTGCATTGAGGAGTTCTCAACATCAGCAAAAGACATTGACAGACAAGACTGGAGGATATAAATTGGCTGCAAGTGAAGATACCGTAGGATTGAATAATTCATATCTAACTCTCACAGAGAGTGATGAATTGTCAACATTTAAGGATCATAAGAATCTACAGTAAAGCACCCACTAATAGCACCTATAGCAGTGTTGAAAGTCCCAGACCTTGACTAGAAGTAGCAATGATGCAATATACAAGTTCTGTTAGAAAACAAGCAGAAGTCCTTCATAAACTTAAACGATAAACTGCAAAATGATTATTAGCAAAATGTACAAGAGTTTCAAAAGTAGACATGATGCAAAAAGCCAATTAAAGTGTTTCGCTGTTCCATGTTTCTAAACAATTCAAATTGTAGTTGGCGGAGAGAATATGAATCACCCACATGGATTAATCACTGAAGTCGTTTATGAAGTCAAAATGCAAAAGACTTGCGACCATAAAAAGTACATCAAGATGTTACCTGATTGTAAATCTTTCATTATCTTCTGTCATTTTTTAAAACCAAACCATTATTTGAGTCATTAAAAAAACTGTAGTCCGGCCATATTATTACTGATGCAGTAATGCATTTAGCAGCTACCTACAGACGTCATATAAATGTACTGTCAAAACTACAATATTTCTTCCTGAAATAAACTATAATGGAGTACAAGTACAGAATAGCATATAGTAGCAAGGTTGTGATGACTGATGGAGCCCCTTCTGATAACTGCCATCTTTGCTGACACCTCTGCTATATCAATGGAAATACCTGTACATTATTTACCCATTACACCCACAACAGCTCTGCCTTTAGTTCAGTCATCTTAGAGATACTTTGCATCTATAACTTGGCATTAAAAAGGGTAAGGTGGTTCTTTTTCTTTGAAATTACTGATTAAAAAAAGAGCAATAATGCATGCACCTTATTTAATGTTGTTGGCTGACTGACAAACCTGTCAGCGTCAGTCTTTTTTGAACTGCTATTTACCCTGTGGTGTTATGACTTTGCATGTTTTTCATGTAAAAGATTACACAGTCTGCAACTCCATCTCCAGGCAAAAAACTCACCTAGAGAATATTTTAGCACATTTTCCCCCTAGATATGTAGTTGTTCAAAACTTTGGTACTGACACATCCAGATTTGTTTTTTATGAAAAAGGTTTAGTAACTGTAGGACTACAGGTCTTTATCAAACCTACCTTTTTAAGTCATTATTTTACCTTTATTTTTCAGGAATTTCGTGCTTTGTTAGTTCAAAACAAATTCTTTAATGCTTCTCAATCACATCACAACACAGAGACTGCAATTGTTTAAGTCTTGGATGAAATTTTCCGATTGTCCAAAATTTAGCTTTTGGTATATTTGGATCTCAGTGCTGCATTTGACACAACTGACCGTAAAAATCTTACATCTCAAAGAGAATATTTGACGTCAACTGTCATTTATCTGAGCATTAAAAAATTACAATTCCACAAGCCTTTTCTCTTCAATATCTAGAGGTTTCCCCTTGCTCAGATGATGGAATATTGTGACATCTCCTATCATACTTCTTATGCAGATGATACATAGGTCAGCATTACTGTGTCAACACATGTATGCAGTCCCTTTAACTGGCTGCATAAGTGCATTGACCAAATCATGGAGTTGATGTGCCAGAATTTTCAGCAACATAAAACTAAACACAGATAATCAAAAAAGATTAAAAAATCAGAGCTTACCTCAAATCAAGGACACTAAAATCTACATATCAAGCCAAAAATCTTGGTGCAATAACAAAGTCTAATACCACCTTAAACACATAACAAGAATTGAAGGATTTCTGTCCAATAAAGATATAGAGACACTTCTTCATGAGTTTATTTTAAGCAGGCTAGACTTTTATAATGATGTCTTCGCAGGTATTAATAAAAAAATCAATCAGACAGCTGCAGCTCATCCAGAATGCAGCTGCAGCTGAGAGTCCTCACTAACACCAAGATTGTGAAGCTCATTACACCAGCTCTTAAAAAACTGCACTGGCTTCCGGTCTGGCAGAGAATAGATTATAAAGTTCTTTTATTTGTCTATGAAGCACTAAATGGTCCAGGGCTCAAATACACCTGTGATTTAATTGTATGTTATGAAGCATTCAGACCCCTCAGGTTAACTAAGACAGGGTTACTTAGTGTTCCTAGGATCAAAACCAAGCAAGGTGAAGCTGCTTTTAGTTTCTGTGCTCACACCTGTGGAAAAAGCTTCCTGAGTACTTGAGGTTTTCTAAAACTGCCAGGACTTTTAATTGGAGCTTAAAACAGTAGTGTTGACCATACTTTCTGCTTTTCATTAAAATTAGACCTATAATGCATTTTTAATCTGTAGCTATTGATTTGCTTGCTTTTGTTTGTTTTTATTCTCTTAAGTTTCGTTAAAACCTTTAAAAACTTATTGGCTTCATTTGCTTTTTATTGTCTTTTAAACGCAATTTTAAGGTTTTCTTGATGTCTTATTTAAAAAAAATAATATTTTTTTAATGCAACATTTAAGGCACTTTGAATTGCTTTGTGTTTGATTAGTGCTATGCTGAAAACTTAACTTGCCTGAATGGAAAAACCAGAAGAAAAAGCTCCTTTAAGTATTTTTCTACTCATCAACATTAAGTCTTTGTGATTTTGAATCTCAACCCAATGCAGTACTTCAGTAGATGACACTGAGTGGTGGCCAATCTGACATTCCAGCTTAGTGATCAGGGAATAAAAGGCAATTGTCCAATGTGAAGATGCAGTAAGAGGTGACAACATTAGTGAAGTCATTACTTCAACAGAGGGTGAAAATAACCGAGGCTCTTTATGAAATGGCAACCTTCAATCAACTGCAACACTTGACACAGACTAATTAACATTATACGCCTGGGCTGCCACGTCAGCACTCTGAACTACACTTCACTGACGCAATGACAGTGGCAGTTTCTCATCAAGATGCTCGTGGCTGATCAACAACAGGATGGCGTGATATTTTGTCAAACATAATGTCCACATGAGAACAAGCAGCAGGTAAAAGCATCTCTGAGGACGCACAGCAGGGCTGAGACATTGGAACATTTGCTCTGAGTTCATCGAAGTATGAAATGTCTCTGTGAGACTCAGTGAGACAAGGCCATGCTTATGTTTTGGTCTGGATTTTTTTTTTCTTCAGCGTCAGTGTTTTCAAATAGTTTTGGCTGAGGCTAAATAAGATGTATAATCTCAAGAATTTATTAGAAAATTGTCTTTAATTATACATATTCTATTTTAAAATTATTTCTTGTGAATATACATCACAATATGGTAAATGTATGCATTATGTATGCAATTATGCACACATAATTAAAACTATATTAAATGTAGGGCTGAAACAAACACTTCTACTTGTAAAAGACAAAGACAACACTTTTTATACAATTTAGCAATCATTTCATCAATTTTACATAAATTTTACATAAAGAAAACTGCCAAAAAACAGTACATAACTCAATAATATTTAATTTAC
>JAQLOL010000025.1:13564248-13579230 GCA_029783665.1 Naso thynnoides | reverse complement strand
AGTTCCTTAAATTGAATTTAGTGCACAAATGTAAACGTCCACATTTACTGGCCTATATTCAAGCTGGATTAGATGCTTGAATCATATGACTGACAGAACAAACCCTGATTGGACAGAAATCAGATGGTTTACTGTTGACCGATGTTAAAGTTTTAAAGTTATTTTTCTTGTCTAAATATCACTAGTCCAGTTAAAGTAAGCTGATTTTTGACCATTTTTTTAAACACCAAAATTTAATTAAGGGAGCACTTCTATTTTCTCCCCTTAAATATTAGACACCTGAATTATCTGAATTAGTCATCCTGACAGCTTAAAATCAAGTTTTGAAATACAGTTTATGATGACCTTTCGGAAAATTGAAAGGAAATTTAAAGCTGAAAGATTCAGCTTTAAAGTGAAATATTCCAATACTATAAACTTGGTCCAGTTTAAATTTCAACAGAATTCCGTACAGGTTAAATTTTAAAACTAGCCATGAAATAATTACAACTCTGATCTGCATCCTTCATTTGCTTAACCACGCATATAATAGCAGTTGATTCCAAAGAAGTCGTGTTTCTTCCCTGTGACCACGTTGTCCCTCAGGTTCACAGCAGCTTGTGTGATGGAGCAGTTAAAGTTACGATGTGCCATCGATTTACTGAATGAATTTTGGAGGTGCAAGAGGCTGTGAGCCGAACCTTCTTCACCCACAGCTGAAGCTCTGTCCGCTGTGTGAATGCGCGGCTGGATGGGAGGCCTCGGCGTGATGCAGGGGTGGAAAACACAGCGTGACAGCCCTCTGGCCACGTGCTCCTGCTCTGTAGCTGCCCTTGATAATAACTCAGCTGGTGATTCAATACCTGCCAGGCCTTTAGCTGCATCTGACTGACTAAGGCTTGATAGATTTCTTCCAGCTTTAAAATACTCCTTTTTGCTACTTAGTTCATCCTTTACACACAGCTCAGTCTGGCTTTTCTGTTGGTAGGCCTCCAGCTCTTCCTGGGAAAGTGGTGGGTGATGTAGGTTCATGGGTCGCTCTGTGTCAGCCTCTTGGTTGCTCTGTGACACAGATACTTGCATGGGACTTTCATTAAACTGGACTTTGCAGTTTTCTCTCCTCCTGCTCTCATAAGCAAAGCTTTTGCTCTGAGTTTGTTGTTTGTGTGAGACCTCCTGGGACAGCTCGGAGCTCTGTGCTTCTGTGGATTCAGAGCTGTACTTTGATTGACTGTGCCCCTTTTGGTTTGGATCTGGTGCCTCATTATGTGTAGCCGTGATCTCTTGAGGTCTATGCTGCGTTACAGCAGCTGAAGCAGCGGCTTGGTTTGGAGCTGGAGATGGATTTGGGAGTTCAGCGTCAGTGGGACTGTAGGTGCTCCTCCCCTGTCTTCTTCTACATCTTTTTCCAGGTTTGGAGGGAACAAACACAGGAAAGGACTTTTCTCTCTGTAGGGAGAGGAGTGCATTAGGATTAGTGTTGCAGGCTGTAAAATGTTGCTGTACAAAAGGTGCACTTTTCTCAATGATTTTACCAGCAGTGCAGGGTGTGAATACATCCCAGAAGGGTCGCTCATTTTTTCAGTAAAGTTATCAAGCTTTAGAGGATTTGCTGGACCCGATCCTTAGAGAAACAACACTTCAAATATCAAATACTTAATATTGCAATGTTATTGATTATGGACGGTAAAATCATGTCCCATTACTATATCCCCTATTTGTAATGTGATTACACAAAAGATTTACAATCTCTGATAGAAAAATGCACTCTGTTCTCATTCAAGTTTTTACAGCTTCTTGCTGTGGAACTGGATAAAAATCATTGGGAAGATAAGTAGGTTTAGGAGGAAGGCAGGTTTTTATTTATTTATTTATTGGCTGAAGAGGTGGTAGATGATACTTTTCTGCATGACAGGGGATGGATTATTTTCTACTTCACCCTTCTTTTGCCACTGGGACAGCTTTAAGTGACATAGTTCATAGAGGTGTGCTTACGTATAGAACAAAATTCCTGTCTCTGTAATTATATTAACTATTAGCTAACAGGACCACAGTGACAGCTCTGAGAAACACATCACTCGTGGACACAAAACACGTCGAATTCTACAGTTGCTGTTTACTGAAGCCACTTGAGGACATTTTGTTTCTAACGGGCTCGTCACTGTTTCCTTTAGCAGTCGCTCACCTTCTCTTCAGTCTGAATCAGGACAGAAAGTCTAGAGTTACACTATAATATGATGCTTGTTAGCATAAATGCTGCATTGACATTGAAAAGGCAAAGGAAAATACGACATAAAATAACATTTGGAAAGATTTTGCCTCTTTGCTTTTTAAATATAAATGAAAAATAAAATTCAACCTCCACTTTGCATCCTTATAAATTTTCTAAAGTCCCAACCATGTTAAAAAATAATTAGGCATCTTTACCTGTGTAGTGCATTTGGTAAGAAGTGATCCATAGAGTCCTCTCCACATTTTTCAGCATGTTGCTTGTCCGCTCAGATATTGACAAATCCCACTCACGGAGTTTAGGGTTGGGCAAGACTGACTTTGGAGGAGTGGGGTAGAAAACCTGTTTCTCTCCCTTCAGGGGCTTTACATGCTGGATCAATGTGTCAAATTGTCATTTGTATTGGATAACTTTGGGGATAAATAGCAGCTTTATACAGTATTTTACTACTTACATCCAAGAAACCATGTTCTCCGGTCCACATAAGAGCTTTCTTTCTGGTTTTCACAGGCGTCTCTAAGATCTCATGTCTATATGGACTACCTGTGCATAGAAAGACATCTTGACCCTCTCTGGAAACATCTATTCTAGCATGCACACTAACCACACTATGTTGCATTCTTACCCTTAGTTTTGCTCAGCAAAGTGACATCTGGTGCTCTGTTTGGGATCTGGGGGTTAGGGAAAGGTTGAGAAGCTGCTCTAACTCCTGTTTCAGGGTCATCTGGAGAGAGGAATGATGGGAACATCGCAAACTTGGAGATGTGGGATGAATAAGGATGCTCTTTTGGAGTTGCAATCTTAATCATTTTCTCCCTATTAGAGTTACCGGGAGATTTTAGGAAAACAAAGACAAAGAAACCTTGAATACAAGTGGTGAGCGGTGTAAAAAAGAAATCAGCGCATTTTCTATTCTTGCATTCACAGAGAAAGTTATCCAAGAAGTACTCACGCCAAATTAATATCAGTTGGTTTTGGTATGCTGAGGAAAAAAAACAACATGAATATTAATCATTCAGGATCAAAACACAAGAGAACATTTTTACAGGGATTTTAGAACATTTGTACATTGTTAACTGTGATTTACAATAGGTCAATGGCTACTCACAGCTGGTCATGAAGACGAATTTTACTGTTCTTTCTGCCAATATTGTTAAAATGTTGTTGACTCTTAAAGGGCCTGTGGAAGCAAACAGATAAACTTCTATAATGGTGACATCCGACACACCTAAAAGCAAAAAAAGTAACATTTTGAGGCAAATTACAGTACAAAAATGAGAATTAATATGGTGAAATCTGCTTCAAATAATTTGAACCCAGTAATAATTGATCATTTAAATTATGAAGTCTTTATTTTGTACAGGTTCTATACACTCTAGTGGTTTTAAGTTCTGGATTCCACTTCCCTGAATAAGAACAGTTTCATGTCTTTCAGGTAACATTCATTTTACTGACAGACACTCTCGAACTCCCATGAGTCAAATTAACCCTGTATATGCAGCATACAATACTAATTTTAACTCTATATTGCAATTGTAATGTAGTTGGTGCTAAAAAGTTACATATAGTGCCTTTAATGTTTAATTCTGCTACTATCTTTGTACTTACTCGGATATATTGGCTCCTCCACACCCAGCATGATAATGTCCATTTAAATCAGATAGTGTGTCATGGTTCACTGAGGGCTCAGACTCCATCTGGCTGCTGGAACTCTGACTCAGAACAAATGAGGGCCAAAACTCAGAGAAATAAACCAAAACTGAGGTGAAACTTTGTTTGCTGATCAGTGCTCTTGTTTAGTCTTATTGTTTTATAATAGGCCCACTTGTCTGGTGATGGATATAATACCAATAAAATAACACATACAATAATTCAAAAATAATACAATACTATACAAAACAGGAAGAAATTGCCAACAGTTTTACACTTAATGTACACTTTGTCACAAAACAAACAAAAGTGTTTCAGTAAAGTTATAGCAAATGTTTCTTTGAAAGAAATGAAGCAGTTTTGAAATGTCTGAGCAGTAGCTTGAAACATCACATGTGGATGTTTAATAAAATAAACTGAAGGGAGCTACAATGTGCATACCTGCTTCCTTTCTTTCTTTCTTTCTTTCTTTCTTTCATGTTATTTTAGTTTTGTCCAGCACCAGTATTGAAGATTTTAGGAGGTACATTGCCATTTAACACATATTTTCGGTTTTAACTTACAAAATTTGTGATCTTAGTGATGCTTCTTTTATTTTAATCTACTACATTAACCACAAAAAAAATATGAAATGGAGCAGTTATACAACAATTAATTAAGAATTTAAACACTCACAGTCACACTGTGATGTTCACTTACCATTGAAGAGGTGTAGGAAATGAGATTTTTTTTTCTTTAATGACAAAAAACAAACACAGACTGTTTAAGTCTCCAGGTGCAGATATGGGAAGCAGCCTTCTGGGTCCAAATGAACATCAAGTGAAGCCTTCGATGACAAAACACGACTCCCTCGGTTTGGATTCCTGCGACAGCCACAGTGACAGTGTTACAGTAAACAAAAGGATCATAGTAGATGACACCCGATCTAGCCCACAGCACAGAGTATACGAGCGGAGGTGCAGTTTATAAAGTTTCTGTAAAACCAATATTTAAGACTGGCAAATCACATGTTTGGTTTGCTAAGACCAGAAAAACACAAACTGTAACCATCTGAAACAATTTTTTGTCCTTGTCATGCACAGTTGTATCAACTGGGAGTCCAAATGTACCAATATTTTGTAGTATATCTATATATTTTTGCATCTAGTGAGCAATCACTGCGCAGTATGCCCATCATCCAGCAATCGAGTGTGGATCTGATAATATTACACGTTCACAGTTTGATGAACTCATACAGCTATACATGGGGTGGAATGAAAATCAAGCTGGATCTGGCCGGCACATGCTGACACTAGATACAAGCTGTGTGTGAGTGGTGTTTGGTTACAGGAGTCGTGTTTCGTGTTCTCCATCCCTATGTAACATGGAAACAGTTTTACATTCAGACGGCACGCTTTACACAAAGCCGCAAAACGTGTTCAGAGAGCAGTACTAGTCTGAGGTGTTTAGAGACTGTGTGCTCATTTTGTTGAATATCTTCCTGTTGGATTCAGTGGATGTGCCAGACGTTCGCGGTCCAAGGTGCTACTTACTCTGCCATGATAATAGGAGTAATTTATCCCTCCTGACTATACATCAGACTCTGATGAAAACTAAATAATGACAAACTACAAATCAAATTAATTTTCTGGTTTTGGAGAAAAAATGTGAATGTCAGAAAAGTTGGTGAAACTTTTCATCTCAGACGACTTTGGTTTGTACTAATCCTCAAACTCCTTTGAGATTTCATCCTAATTAAGGAACCTCAGTGTGTCAGCCACGAGGGAGTGAATCAAAATTATCCCTGATTTAACCAAGAGGCCCGGAGAAGCCTGCTAGTTTCCTGCGCACATTATTTGATAGACAGTATTATGGGCCTTCACAAAGTTAAAAAAAACATCTTTAGGTGTTATTTATTGAGCATTTACACTCAAAAACTGAGCTTCCTCTGGACTGTGTGGGTGTGATGTGATCAGATTTTACTAACAGTGACCAAAAAGCCACCAACTGTCATCAGTCTCTGATCTCGATTGGTGCACAGAGGGGTGTGACATCACTACTTCCTGACAGAACCAGTAAGAAGTGCATTGAGAAGAAAAGAGATACAGAAAATCTCATGTGAAATATTCAAAACGGTTCTACCTTTGGCAGAGCACAGTGTGTTCATGTGGGTTCCTATTACTCATACTGAGAAGCTGATTGAAAAGAAAAAAAACATTTTCAAAGCCTTTAAAATAAGACAGCTCACCTGATCTTCTTCTTCCCACTCTTTAAAACATCACAAACCTGAAAATTGCATCTAAATGCCAGTTTTAAATCAACACACAGCCAAGACTTATAATCAATGCAGCCGCCTCTCCTTGGACATGACATGGACTGCTTTCCAAGCAGCAAGGTTTGCCTTGTTTGTTGGCCCATATTCTGCATTCTGCTTTTTAATTGGGATTCCCGAGAGACTTTGTCCAAAGTCTTAGCACAACGCCAAAGTCCTATCAAGCAACCTAAGCTGAGTCCAGTAACCAATTACCCTGCTCCGCCCCAGCGGACCCGCCGCTCCTCGGATTACATTTCCTGCTGCCGCATTGTACATGTGCCAAAGCCTGCAGTGATTTCAACTAATATAAGGTTATTGTGCAGATGCTGGTTGATGCTTATCCCCTACAGAGTTGTACACACCAACAGAACTTCATCTTGGTCAGTACTTCTAATAAAAAACCTCTGAAACACTGAGAAATGAATTCGCCTCTTTCTAAGGGAAAAATGTGCTACACTGCTTATTTTCTCCATTCACATTGCAAATTACCATCTTAACCTCAGGGGTCAAAACTGTAGGTCAGCTGTACAGAGCCCTGAAAACAACTAGTGCTCTCACCATACTACCTTGGCCCTGTACTCCAACCAAAACAACAAAGATCTTAAAATTTGCCTCTCACACATGGCCTCAGTAGCATTTTTTTTTAATTCTGAAGCAATGGAACAGGCTACATTAAGTCATTTCTCAGTAGCTTTCAAATTGCACCACATGTCCACAAAACTATTCATAAGAGCATCTGATCTTGGTTACATGTGAGCAACTAAAACCCACTTGGTTAAGGTTAAGGAAAGATCATGGCAGGGATAAAAGACACCAGCACTGGCTGTTGCAGTGTTCACAGCCACAGAGGTACAGCCAGTGTGTGGGTGTTTATATGTGTGTGTGCCAGTGTGTGGGGAGGTGTGTGTGCCACTTGACTCCAAGGTAAAAAACACATCTATCTATCTATCTATCTATTTTTTTTACACAGTAGACATTAGGTGTGGGTGTTTTTTTTTCTATTGTATATATTTTCTCTCTTCAGCCCCACCCCTCATGTAACAATATATAATTGTTTCAGTGTGCATTTAGCTGTCCCTTTCAAACTAGTAAATTGCTCCCATTGCAAACTCAAAAACACTTTGTTCTGCCTTCACGTTTTAAAAGAAACATCACATCGGTTCTCGTTCTTTCATTGGAGCCCTGCACAGAGTGTCTCTGGTGGCATGGAATAAAGAGAGCGAGTCAACAGTCTGCCCTGCAGTTTGTTCTTTTCAATTTCTAGGGAGAGAATATGTAGGCGCCTTGTTTTTTCGACACCTCTGCATATAGTACTCCACAGAACTCCCTGGAGACGCAGCTGAATCTGACAGACAGCTGGAATCTTACTGTTGCTCGACTCTCAGGCGTCATCAATCATAAAAAAAAACCCGAATCTTTTTTGACCACTTCTGCTCGCAGTTTTTCGGGGACTGGCTCACATATAAAGACTGAATGAATACATTTTTTGAAAGCATCACTTCTCTGAGAATCTCAGCCTCGACGCCTGTCATCTACTCGCGTAAGTCTTGTTCTGCTACATCTGAGCGCCTCATCTGCTCCCCACAGCTTCTCTCACCATGACAACATTTGACTTCTCAGATATAGAGGCGTTTTTGGACTGTCACCCTGATCTCTTCGAGGAGTATCTCGTACGAAAGGCGAAATGTGATCAGGTAAGCAGATGGCTGAAGGAGCATCAGCCGTCGAGAGTGTCCCCAGCTGAGGAGAGGCGCGGCGCTGCCAGGGACCCGCTCTGGCCGACCAACCCGGACGGGCTTCGGCGCAGATCGTCCCACATGGAACTGCGACGGAACTTCGCCCGGTCCAAAGCCACCACCGCACACCGGACCTACGACGAGCACGTAAGCCTGAGCGAACACGAGTCCCAGTCAAGCATGAGGCGCCGCGCGCTCCTGCGTAAAGCCAGCTCCCTGCCTCCGACCACCGCGCACATCCTGAGCGCCCTGCTGGAGTCCAGGGTCAACGTGCCCCAGTACGCGTCCAGCGCCATCGACTACAAATACAGACTGAAGGAAACCAATGAGAGGGAGTTTTTCTTGGAGTTAGTGAAGGACATCTCCAACGATTTGGACCTGACAAACCTCAGTTACAAGATCCTGATCAACGTGTGTATCCTGGTGGATGCAGATAGGTGTTCGCTTTTTCTCGTTGAAGGACCCGCTCACAAGAGGACGCTGGTGTCCAAGTTCTTTGACGTGCACTCGGGCACCACTGTCAGACCATCCTCCAGCACCCTCAACTCCAATGAAGTGCAGGTGCCGTGGGGAAAGGGCATCATTGGATATGTGGCCGAGCATGGGGAAACTGTAAACATCTCAAACGCATATGAGGTAAATGTATGAATTTTTTTGCATAATTGTGCTTCTTTTTATGCAGTTTATACTTTTTAAAAGTTTGCTAGGGGGGTGGGGTGGGAGCTAAGATATTGATAATGTGTGACTGGTGTGGGGATCAGACCTGTGTTTGTTTTTTTGACACTGAAAGTGAACTTCAACCTATCAGTTAACTCCCTGTCGGCCACATTCCTACATGAGAAGTATTTAAATTGACTAAGTTGTTATGAAATCATTTGAGGGGGAGAAAAGAAAAGTAATTGGCTCACTCTTGTCAGAATAAAGAAAGTCTCCCCCTATAAAAGTCAAAAAGAAACGCAGCTTCCTGCTGATCCCGTCGCTACCACTTGCGCTCCAGATCATTATATCATGGCCCTGGGCTACTTGGGAGGTTAAGGCAAAGTGATGATGCGGATCCCCCTGAGGTCTGTTACTGCAAAAATGTAGATGTGTGTCAGCGCAGGATACTACAGTTTCCGCTTTTAGTGAAAACAAGACGTCTCCTGCAGAGCCCCGAAATTTAAAATCACACATTCGCTAGCCCACGCAACATTTCCTCGGCGACATGGACTTTGTGTTTATTCAGATGTGGGGCGATGAATGTGTGATAAATACCTGTAATGTGTGTTGTCGGTGACCACTCTTCCAGGACCACCGCTTCAGTGATGAGATAGACAAGCTAACAGGCTATAAGACTCAGTCCATCCTCTGTATGGCCATCTGCAACAGCGACGGAGAAGTCATTGGTGTTGTGCAAGCCATCAACAAAAATCCCATGGGCACTCCCTTCACTGAAGATGATGAGAAGGTGAGGCAGATATGTCTCTTGTGAGTCATGGGTCTTCACATTCCCATGCTCTCTATTTAATACCTCCAGGATTATCGTGGTTGGTTTGACCATTAAAGGCAGTTTAGAGATGGAGCTGAAATTGGGTTCCTGTGGAGCATCATCTATCCCCTCACTTCTGCAGACACTAACACTTATTGCACAGAAACTCTTGAGCCGTGCAGCTTAAACACTGTTTGCACTGTGAATCTTCTTAATGGCTGTGGAGAGGGGCAAAATGTTCCCTTGGAAGCAAAATACCAGAAAATGAAGGGAGGAGGTCAAACTCTTATAAAAGTGTGGAGCATTAAATATGTCTGGCTGTGCAATACATATGCACACTTAGGAGCCCATTTTGAGTGGATGATGTTTCAGTTGCTCCCAGGGCAAATCCCCTGGAAATAAGTTTACTGGATGCATGTTTTAGCTTCTTTTAGAGTTCCACAGCTTCTGAATTTAATTTAATTCTTACAGTTTGTTAATAACAAACAATAATTCATGTTTTATCTCGTTGCCTGCTGTGGGTTGGGAGGACTAACATTTTGTTTTTTAATGCATGTAGGTCTACACAAGAAAATTAAAATAAACTAAATTTTGTATTTTGTGTATAATGAGAAACACTGGCCCTTTGTTTAAGTGTTTGGACTCCAATAAAAGGTAAATGTGCTCATAAAACCCATTTTAGGCAAATGCATTAAAAAGAAAACCAATTAAAACTAAATGCTGACAGATGCTAAACAAATCAAAATGTTTATTCACCTTTGCAAGAGACCAGCTTCATGGAAGTGCAACAGTATGTCCACAAGGTGGCAGAAGAAAGTTACAGAAAATAATTTATTCTGAATATGTTGTGTAGCCTCTACTTAAAAGAAAATTGACTTTAAAAAAGTTTTTGAGTTTGCAGTTATCTAAGCATTATTTTATGATTGGCTGTATGTGAATCTAAAGTAAAACTCTAAATAAAGCTCAAGCAAAGCAGCGACTACATTTTAGCAACAAAGAGGCTGAAAATAGAAAAACACATCTTGATCTGTCAGCTTATCAAGACGTTTTAGGGTCCTTGATGTCCTACGAAACGCCTTCTGTCTTTAAATCAATACTTCATTAACAGGGAATCTGTTTGGGAGGCATTTGTGCAGTGAAGCAGCAAACGGCATCATGACTTTCTAGCCCCATTTGCGCGCACACACTCTTTCTTTCTCTCTCCTCTGGTTTTATGGGCTTTTGTTTAACATACAAGCAGTGAACATTTATAGATTATGCATGCCTTTCACCGCTTCTCTTTTGTGCTTTTACTCAGGTACTGCAGATGTACCTGCCATTCTGTGGAATATCGATTTCCAATGCCAAGTTGTTTTCGGAGTCTCGCAAGGAATATGAAAGGAGTAGGGTAAGACTATGTAAACACTGCATTTACAAAAACATGTTTGATTATTTTAGAGCCACTGGGCAACTAACAGGCACACCAGTGTACCCTAGATTTATCGAGTTATTCAGTTTAAGTTCTTACCAAAAGAAATTTCTCCTAAAACTAACACAACCCTTCTACTACATCCTTCAACAACACTGTCAACACTGTGCAATAAACAGTCAATTGTGTCCTTTTTTTGCGGCCACAGGCTCTGCTGGAGGTGGTCAATGACCTGTTTGAAGAGCAGACTGACCTGGAGAAGATTGTCAGGAAGATCATGCAGCGAGCACTGACCCTGCTGCAGTGTGAGCGCTGCTCTGTGCTTCTCCTTGAAGACATCGACTCTCCCGTGAGACCTCTATGTATTTATCAGCTTTTAAATCGTTTTTTGCCTCACAGATTTATTTACTTCAAAGTGGCAATCTCAAAAGATTTCAGGCCTGGTTGATTTGATCACAAAATGTAGTTACTGGTGGTAAGAGTACAGGCGGTTGAACACTACATTTTGTGATCAAGCGTGATCTGATGTTAAGCTGCACAATACAAGCGTCTGCGAAGTGCAGGGCACAGATAAAATGAAGGGAGCTGGTTACTTCATTGAGAAGTTAAAGGTGTGTAGCCTGACGCCTGCAGCCCGCTGGTGCTGCTCCATCTTGTTCCATTACTTACAGCAATAATTCATACTGACCCGCTGGCAAAAAAAAAGCTTTGTCTTGTGTTGTAGGCACATTTTTGACTACCACAGCACTAAGTGCAATGCTCCCTACAAAGCCATTGCATTTCTTGTGATTATAATAAAATAAAAGTCAGATTCTGTTTTTGCCAGTTCAATACTTTGAATTTATCCAAAATTAATGACTATTCTGCAAACATATAAATATTACGATACTGGTGTCAGTTAGCCATAGACTTGATCACCATTGTCCTGCCTCATTCTGCTTTAGTGACTTAAGAAACATTTATTAAAATGAAAATCTGTGAGACTGTCGCTTTAGGTTTGACATTAACTTGCATGGCCTCCCTCAAAGTCTCTCTGACCGTTGTTACCAAATGTTGTTGCTGCTGGTTCTGATAATTATTCTCTCTTCTCCAGGTTGTGAAGTTCTCCAAGACATTTGAGCTCATGTCTCCGTTGTGCAACATGGACCATGACATCAGGTGAAAGAATCGTTACAAAGTAGACACTGGCAGGCAGACAGAACGATTATTCATTCTTGGGGATTATTGCGGGAGGGGATGCAACATCAGCATAAATGGATACATTCGCTCAATATTTACTGCTGTTGAGTTGCATGTTTAAGTGCCCAGCGCTTACTGTTGTTTCCTGTTTGTGTTATTGGCCACATCAGCATGGAAAAGCTATCGTGCTCCGACTGGCTGATCAATAATAGCATTGCTGAGCTGGTGGCTTCCACAGGACTACCCGTTAACATCAGCGACGTGTGTCAGGACCCACGCTTCGATGCTGAGGTGTGGACACAGCGGTCTATCTATTAGACCTATTAGAGCTCACACAAATGCATAGACACAAACATGCTTGTGATTGCAGTAAGGAGACACAGATTTAAACCACACACTGGCAAATACAAAAAGACTGAATTTACTTGTTACAATACTTATGAGAACAGACGAATTTGCATACATGACATCATATTATGCTATTAAAAAAAAAAAAATTAAGGCATTTTTAAATGTTGTAAGAAAATTTATTTCACAGTCAAAGAAAAAATGTGGAACCAGGCACGTTGAACTAACATCAACAGTTCTTAGTCTTGCTGCATTGTCACTGTTTTTTCTCCCTTCACAGGCGGATCAGGCCTCTGGGTTTCACATCAGATCAGTGTTATGTGTCCCAATCTGGAATCGAACACATCAGATAATTGGTAAGTTCACCAGAAAAAAATTATTTGTCCTAAATGGAACACCAGCTTTTATGTTAGAGTCAGCGATGTATGTGTGTTTTCCACAGGTGTAGCTCAAATACTGAACCGCCTGGACAGGAAGACCTTCAATGACGCAGATCAGAGACTGTTTGAGGTTGTCTTTTTATAACTCTGATCAGAGCTTTTTCATCAAAACTCTAAATGTTGTACTAGATGCACATTATGCCAACTGTTAGGGTTCCATGTGTCAGTTTCTCTGGCTTTTTTTCTGTGTCTACAGGCATTTGTGATTTTCTGTGGACTTGGAATCAACAACACAATGATGTACAATCAAGTGAAGAAGACGTGGGCCAAGCAGTCTGTAGCACTGGATGTAAGACTTACACGCCAGTTACCTCTAAATACCCCTGGGCAGAGGTGCACTCAGGCCTTTCAAGGGGCAGGGGCAAAAAAAATGAAAGGCACCTCCTTGCTGTATGCTGTGGGGTACCAGCATGCAGGAACAACTACGACTGTTTTGTGCATGTTCAGCACAAAAACAGTGCAAATATTCACTGTGTTCTACTGAATACTGAAAACAATCTGATTTGCTCTGTATGAAATGATTTGGAAGAATAGACCTCATAGCATTATTACAAAATGAACATATGAGATAGAAATTTGCTGAAGAGTGAAGTGGTGCCACTGATTAATGCTAATCTTAACAGACGCTGTCATTAGTTGCTCCATCTGTGTTTTGCTCCACTGCCTGATAACCTGAGCAGACACATTATCCCCAGTAAACATGGTTCTGCTTCTCTCCCATCAATATTTCAGCTGCTTTCAATAATTCATGATAAATACATGTGCCAGTCTGCTTCCCTCTCATCACAGTCAACACACACCCTTGTATTTCTGTCACATAGTCTTGGTATTTCTTTAAACACCTGATGGATTTCTTCCGTCCTTCAGCCGAAATAAAGCAACAAAGTGGTTTTAATGGCACATGATTTGTGTCTTTTTCAAAATTTGGTTGTACCAACTCAAGGATTCTTACCATATTAGCATTAAATCAGCATCATAATAGTTTTTAAAAAAATATCTAACTCATGCATGATTCCTTTTTTCTTTTTTCAGATGCTGTCTTACCATGCAACCTGCTCCAAGGTAGAAGTTGACAGACTCAAGGTAATCATCAGGGAGAAAGACAAAAAAAAAAAAAAGAAGTTGTATCTGCACATAACTGCCTCCTCCCTCCGTGGCACTGTGTGACTGACAGGTCTGTCCTCTCCCCCTAAGGCAGCTAAAATCCCTCTGAGCAGTGAGTTAGGCATCGATGAGTTTTACTTCAACGACTTCTCTTTGGACAATGACGCCATGATCACTGCGTCACTCCGGATGTTTCTGGAACTTGGAGTTGTCCAGAAGTTTAAGATTGACTATGAGGTGAGGCTCAGGAACATGTAAGGTGTCCACAGTGTATACTGCAGTATACTGCACGTATGTACATATATATAAACATACAAATTGCCTGTATGTCTGTATTTTCCTAGGTTTTGTGCCGCTGGCTTCTGACTGTGAGGAAAAACTATCGAACTGTGGCATATCATAACTGGAGGCATGCCTTCAATGTGTCGCAGTGTATGTTTGTCATGATCACAGTAAGTTTCAGGATGTAGGTGGTCAGGTCAGTGGTTTGTGTTTTGTCTTTAATTAACCTTCTAAACCCAACATTGCACGCTGTGAGTCAGTCAGTACAAACTTTGCTCTAATACACAAAACTTTATTTTAGATTCTGTTGACCACCCCAAAGGTTTTAGGCATTAAATATGTCAGGCTGAATGAATGCATGTTAAAAATGGCACAGAAGGCATCTGGATGAAATGGTACAGCAGTTAAAAAACACGAACACTTTGTTTTGAATATAGATATGGAATATGCACTCTTTATATGATACTGACAGTGTGAATTAAGGTGATATCAAACCACTGAACCATCATAATCATTCTGTGCAATAATTGTTTTTTCTGTATTCATTTTTTTCTCATTGTCCATTTTATTTCATTTTTTGTCTTTTCAATCTTTCTTTTTTCTTTTTTACACTTTAATAATGATATTTTCTGTTGAGTTATATTTTGTTTGTACTGCTTAAATTGTTTATCTCTGTGCTTAATATACATACATATACATTAGGAGGGCCACTCAACAAGCCCATGTGGGTGTTTTTTTGGCTCCTTCTGCACATTTCTTTCCAAAGTTATATATATATATATATATATATATATATATTTAACTATCTAATAAAAATGTAACACAATTATTAATTTGTATTTTACTATATGTTATTGTTTTTTTT
>JAQLOL010000025.1:13535265-13564148 GCA_029783665.1 Naso thynnoides | reverse complement strand
ATATTTAACTTTCTAATCATAATGTACCACATGTATTCCTTGGTATTGTACTATATGTTATTGTTTTTGTTAAGTGCAATAAAATAAATTAAATAAAAATATGCAACATAAAACAAATAAAAATATGTAACAAGGGATATGAGATGAGATGAGCAAGCATGTAAGCAGGTAAAGTAATATTTTGCCTGTCACAAATATCTCCAATTTCTCTCATGATGCCTGCTTCAATACCTCTTCTTGTTTTCTCTTGCTCTCTTAAGTCAAACTGTCCAAAACAGTAAAGGTAAACTCCCCAAATGTAGACACTCAGAGCCAACAACAAGCTGCTGAGCCACATTTAAAGCCAGTACTAAAAGAAAATCTCAATGAACGTATTTTTAAGTAATCAACAGTAGGTCACTAAAAAAAAACATTAGGAGTAAACAGCACAGGAGAAACATAATTAAAAGGAAATTCACAAAGGAAATTAGTTTGAAAGCATCAATTAAAAAATTTGCAATTTACCCTAATTCATTCCTATTCTATCCTATCTCACTCCATCCCATCCTATCATATATCATTCCAATAAGTGCTGTCATTGACTCTGCCAAATGCACGGATAAGAGTCTGATTTTCTGCTTTATTTTTGGCAGACAGCCACTTTTCAGGATGTCCTGACGGATGCAGAGATACTTGCACTGATGGTTGGCTGCCTGTGCCATGACTTGGACCACCGAGGCACAAACAATGCATTTCAAGCCAAGTCAGTGACCCAGGCATAAATGTATGATGAAGAACTAGTGTCTAATAGGTGACTGAAGTGTCACTGCTTTATTTTTCTTGCAGGACAGGTTCTGCTCTGGCTTTGCTCTATGGGACATCAGCCACCCTGGAACATCATCATTTCAACCATGCAGTCATGATCCTACAAAGTGAGGTCAGACCTGTACTTCTGATGGAGCTATGAGGTTTACCGTCATGGATGAGAGATTCCCTTGCCTTACATTTTCCCTTTAATGGGCTGTTAAAAAAATTACATATGAAGATGTAATGGTGAAGGGGGGGGGTCCATGTTTATATACACAAAAAAATTCCATAAAGTCTTAATGAAAAGCACCTAATCTATGACTACAGGTCTGATCCCTCTTGTTTGTTAGAGTGCCATGCTACCAGAAAGCCACCGGTGTTTGGTTTGAGCTTTGGAGTGATGCTGAACACAAACTGCTTGCTGGTAGGCGGCAGCAGTGATAACTTGTGACATTATATGTGACATTATAAAGCTGCTTTGTCTTAGGTGTAGATCAAGTCGATCAACTCTGTTCTCTATTGATTTTGTGTAACAGAGAACATACAAAGTCTATGCACATTGCTAATTAAAACTGATAATGGGAGCTTCATTTGACAGTGAGTGATGACTTTACCAATGCATTGGATGTAAGACGATATTTTAGCCACTTGTACTCATCCCTGCCTTCTAAATATGTTTATGCCACTGTATTTTATTTTCCCACAGGGTCACAATATCTTTGCAAACCTCTGCTCTAAAGAGTACAGCAACATGATGCAACTATTGAAGCAGGCTATTCTCTCCACAGACCTTACTTTGCACTTTGAGTAAGTGGATTTTTTAATAGATTCAGAAGTGAAGTAGTTCATAGTTGCTAAGAAGTAAAACTGAAATAGATTTTACAGATTTTTGCTTAAATTCTTTATGGCATTTAGAAGAATTATGATTTAAATTTAAGTCATGACACTGTGCTTGTGTGTCGATTTGCCTTTTAACACATTCTGCATCCTTGACTGTCTCCCTGCATTGTAAGGCGCAGAACCAAGTTCTTTGAGTGTGTTCTGTCTGGAAAATTCAGCTGGACAGATGAAGGACACAGAGAAGTTCTCAGGTTTCTGCTCATGTAACACTTTCCTTTGCCAAATCACTTTCACTGTGAAGAGCAAAACAAGGGGCTAAAAATAAGCTTTGATGTCATCAACAGGTCCATGTTGATGACGGCGTGCGATTTGGGTGCGGTCACTCGTCCTTGGAAGATTTCCAAGCAGGTGTGAGTCAAAAGTTAATCATGTCTGTGCTTTTCTGTGTGAGACGTCAGACATACAAAAATATATAAAATTAGGTAACAAAAATGATGCTTGCATGCGTCACCTTTTTCATATGAGCAATTTTAGGCTCCAGAGACAAGCGTTTTGTGAAAAATAACAGGATTGTTTGAATACAAATCACTCAAAATCGATAAAATTTTGTACAGAATAAAGCAAAGTGAATGCAACCTCTAGCCCTGACCCTATGTTTCAATATTGAAATGTTACAACGGATTTGAGAAAGAGAATGGAATGATGATGATTTGCATTTATGTCCCAAGGTTGCAGAACTCGTGACGAGCGAATTCTTTGAACAAGGTGACAGAGAGAGGTCTGAGCTTAAGTTAACCCCAGCAGTAAGTAAACAACCTTTTTAAGTCTTCTCGTAAGTGAGATTTCGCTTCAGTACAGATTTTTTTTTACATTTTTGTCAAAAGAATATGATGATCGATATATGATATATGTATGTATGATGTTTTTTGTCATGGCTGACAGGATTGTCTCCTCCATGTAGGCAATATTTGACCGCAATCGCAAAGATGAACTACCTGCCTTACAGCTGGAGTGGATAGACGGGATATGTAAACCCCTTTACCAGGTATCTTGATGTGTAAAGTTATACTTTTTCTGTAGTTTCATTCTAAAAATATATAAAAATAAAAGCATTATTTGGGAGCACAAATATCACCTGGATTCTTTTGTGTTTCAGGCACTGCTGAAGCTCAACAGGAAGTTGCAGCCGATGGTTGATGGAATAGATGCCAATCGAAACAAATGGCAGGACCTCTGTTCATCTTATCAACAGACCCGTCGAGCTTTGCTGCCCAATCAGAGTGCTGACACAGATCAGAGTCCGGAGTCCCATGAAGATGCAGAATCCAGTCAACAGCCAGCGTCCACAGCGACTTTGAAGCCAGTTGAAAACAGCACGTTTGGGGCGAGGTCTAAGTGCAGTCATGAAATGAAGTGCAGAGTGGGTGAAGGTTCCTGTGATGATAAACCAGCGTTAGCTGGCAACGTAGCATCTGCAGGAAAGATGTAGAGCCAGCTAAGTGTTAAGTGTAGGGTGATCTGTTAAATGACTCATGGGAGTCTTCCCATACTCTGTGATTTTCCCACACATATTCTACCTTCAAAATAATTTTAAAAATCTGGGTAAACAAATGCAGTTTTCATCTGCTGAGTGCATTGCTTCTCCGAAGTGTCACTGTGTTAAACTCAGGAGCATGAATAGTTGCTGCTGGTCAAATTTTATTTTAAGGGCAGTTTCCCCTCTGACCTACCTACCTACCTATTCAACTCTCTCTCTCTCTCTCTGTCTCTCTCTCTCTCTCTCTCTCTCTCTCTCTCCCTGTCTCTCTCTCTCTGGAAGCTTCTCATTCTTGTACATCTCAGTGAGTTGTATAAGAATGACAGAGTGCTGTTGAAACCAAAGAGGGCCATTTATTCCTGTAATGTTTTGTAATGGGAACTGCCTCAAATCCACGAGCCTATTGGAATGCCTTTACAAAACTAAAAGGAATCACTGTGATTTCTCTGTGACATATAAATTGCCCTTTTGAATGTAGACCGGAGCATGATCTTGTTCCTGACTGTGTCTTACTGATACAGTAGGCTGTCTTACCTCAGTTGCAAATCTTTTGGCTGCATGGCATTTTTTTTTGTGTTTGTAGGCTGCATGTGTGTTTCATATCAGTTGTGTACATCGCTGCACATACAGCAGATTGAAACCTTGTGTATCGTGGTAAGGAACGAGGCAGATAAGTGTGAAAAACCAAGTGTGTATTGATTTTGCAAGGAAGGTCAGAATCCACAGGCTGTTTTTTGTGTGTGTGGGTTCATGTATGTCTTTTGCTACTTTCAGGGACACATTTCAGACTCAAGACCAGTTAATGGAGAAATACTGGTGCAATTGGAGACAATTTTTGGGATTTGTAAATGAGAGACAGAGGAAAACAAATGATTTCATCTTAGGAGCCTGAAAACAATTTCCTGTAAAGGCAGAGTTTTGTTTTGTTTGTTTGTTTGTTTTTGCTAAATTTATTGTTTGTACCACTTGCGATAATTCTTTATTTCTCATCTGACTGAGACAAACACAAGCAATGCTCTTTTTAAGTAAGACATTGTTATCTAATGACTGATTTACTTACATTTTACATGTGTAACTGTAATAGTTATTGCTAAGCTGATGAGTTAAGTGTATTACAGTAAAGCCTCAGGATGCGAGACTCCATACATATGCATTTGCAGAGCAAAGTTAGGCTACATCTATTGTTCATTATCTTTAGAGTGCACACAGCACCATGAAAGTTCGGTTTGTCTCACACCGCATAAGAAAGAAAAATTCTCTAGAAGCTGAACTATGCCATAGGAAATGTCAGCATTGTACATACTGAATTAAAAAATGCCTAAACAGAAGTTGAAAGTTCTTATGTTTGTTTACATGTATCCATTTGTTTCTTTTCTTTGATTACAGTGTTCTGTAGTTCAGATTGGGCAGCATGTTGATTTATGTTAAAATTGCATGTATCATGTTCGATGCTGACACTGGTCATTATCTCAATGCCTTTGACTGCCCTATGAGATTTGCTTTGCATGAAATTACTGTGCGGGAAATACTAAGTGTCGTTATTGTCGTTGCACTACTGTTGTTGAGAGCAGATAAAGACTTCTATTTTCGATCACAGACTGTACCAAAATTATACATGTTATTTTTCATACACTGGACTCTATCTTTATGTACAATTCGCATTTTCCTCCTGCTATTTATACACTGTCTGCTAAAAATACATTCTTAGAGAAGACAAGAAGGTGCACTTTACATGAAAGGGAGTAAATTAATCTTCAACTGGTTTAACTGAATAAACAACTGAATAAAATGCTGGTGAATAAAATGGTGGTTTATAGATTTATGTAACAAGTCATGTTAGAGTTTGTTGTTGTTTACTGTAGCAGACAGTGCATTTAGATTTTAGAGTTTAAGATAAAAATGTGACAGTTGGACTGATGTGCAAGTGACACATATAGCACACTGTGAGCTGAAAGTGGAACAGTCACTACATGATCAGAGCAGATAAAATGAACGAAAGAACAGAATGAGGGAGGAAGGGACAGAATGATCGCAGTAAAATAAAAAACTAGATTGGCTCAAACTTTGGAAGTTTTTCTTACTGTGATTAAACAACTTTGCTCAGTTTCTGGATTTCATGTTTGACCTCATGATGAAGCTCATGGAGGGTTTGCATCGAGTTCTCTGTGACACAAAGCAGCTTGTGCATTTATCGTAATAGTAAAAGATGATTAAACAAGACGCAGCAGAAGATATAGGACAGCCAGATGCAGCAGGTTACTTTGCATCAGCCAACTCTTGTACATACATACTAACACATATCTGGTGAAAGATGCATTTAGATCCTTAACATCCTCAAGGATCCTTAACATCTGAAATATGCTGCCTGTCATTGTGCACAATATTTTCTTCTGAGATGTGGTGGAGTAGAAGTACAATGTTACATTAAACAGAAACACTCAAGTAAAGTAAAGTAAATGTACTTCATTCCACCACTGCACAGCTTTTATTGGAAATCAACATCTGCTTACTGTGTGGTGGTTTGTTTTGTACCATTATGGATTAAAACATTATGTCAGTTGATGTACAAATGAGGAATACGAGTAATGTAAAGTGTCAGAGCTGAAATGCCTGTTTCACAGTTGAATCTCTGTAGATGTGGCTAGCCTTTTGTGCATCTCTGATGTTCTGCACTCCTTTGATTGCACCATCAGCTTGGAATAGCTTAAGACCAGAGTGTTTTTTTCTTCTTTCTATCAGATAATACCCATGAAAATGGTAACTAGCACTTTCCAAGTCATCAAATCAGAACAGAGGTCATCTGTATCCAAAAGATTTACAGTAAGAAAAACATTCTGAACCTGTACAGTGTAGCTCAAGGTTAACTCATCGACCAGTCACAGTCCAACAAAACACAGCCACAGCCACACAGTGAGCACATTGTCGAGAGAATCTTTACATATTCATACAGTCTCTTTTAAATCCCGTTATTCATCTCTGTAAGTGTTTGATGTTGATTTTAATAAGGCAGGGAGGTGAGGCAACAGTAGCAGCAGCAGCAAAAGTGTGTAAAAGTCGGTGCAGCTCCAGTCAGTGCATGCAGCCGCCAGCTGTCAAGCCTCGGCCAGAGCTGGGCCTTAATCTATAATTTAACATGGATTGAGTTTATTCTCCTCAGGGTCGATGATCAGGGGAAAGCTGGATGGAGAGAGGAGGGAGAGCCTTCCAACCTCATTTTCGATACTGAGCCTGGCTCTGCCAGTCTTTGATCTCTCCCTCTTGCTTTCTCCTCTCCTGTTTTTTTCTGTTTTATCTCCCTCACACACACTCACACACGCACACCCACACAGGCACAAAGTCTTTTGCTCCTGTTCAGTGTGACACACTGAACTGTGTTGTATGTACACAGTGACAAACAGATGCAGGGCACTAAATGACTGGGTGAAACAAATTCCCTGAAGAGACTTGTGTAATGTTCAGTAATCTCTAGATACTCATCATACACCTTCTTGTGAGATGGAGGCTGAAAATAGAAAGTAAACAATCTGCGATAACCTCTGACAATGAGTTACAGTGAAGGTATCAAACACTGTGTTTGCAAACATAATCACAGTAATGAAATCACTCCTCGCTGCTGCTTTGTAATGCAGAGGAAATGTGCTTCTTCTATTTTTAGAAAGTAGATTGTGGCCAGCAAAGCCATGCAAATGTCATTGTGTGACTATGAATATTAATGCATAGGCTCAATACTAATGGTGATGTACCATGAATAACTTTGTTCGCCTCATAATTATTTATTCTATTATACACGTATATTTTTTATACGCTCTGTTGGTCTCTGCTGAGTTTTTTTTTCCATTATAGCGCTGGCAGCCATTAGTGTGATGGCTTTAATAATCGCATATCACCAGCACATCATGAAGATTAGAGACTGAACACAGTCAACAGAACAATTTAACACCCAGTGAGTGGTTCAAAACAGGACATTTGCATGATTTTCCCATAGACTATACTTCTATAAAATCAGTCTCATTTATCTGAATTTTTTGCCCTTCATTTAATTTTTGACATGCATCTGTCACATTTATCTGTAAACATCTGCCTGGTTTACACATCCAAACAAACATAAAAGGAGGTATGTCAGCAGCTGTTTAAAGCTTTTAATCATCACATTACCTAAACTGTTCTTGCTGCTTTTGGGTCATACATGCGAAGATTATCTGCCCATGCAAACTTTCTATATGTGACCAAATTCTGTATTTTATTTTGTTCATGCTAGCTGCCACCAGACTTTATAGCCTTTTTCCTCTGTGTGGTGGAGGAGATGATTTCCTATCGACCAGGTAAGGGTTCACATTAGATCAAACTGCTGCAACTGAACTTGCATTAAGAGATTATGAACCAAACCAAAACCAACAGAGGGCTTTAATCATAGCTCCAATAAAAGGAGAATTAGCCAATGGGCCCCAGATGGTGGTATGAAAAACCATATCTGAACAGAAAATGTATGAAAGACGTAAGGGACACACTGTCTTTATAAAGCATACTGAGTTCTACCCTCATGATTTACTGAGGACATGAATAGAGCTGTTCTTCATCCCTGAGTGCAGAGAGAAAGCCATGGCCTGTTCAAAAACAAGTCTTTGAACATTTACAGCTCGTCATTATTTCATTCTTTCCCTGACTCTGGGTCATGAGATAAGTTGTCCAGAACAGATGTTCACGGCCGATTATCCTGACACATAAATCAAGATGTACTCAACTGTTTAACCTTTGTACCGACCGCTGCAGTCAGTCAGCACCACCTGCCTTGATGAGGCTTCAGTGATGAAACTCTCCTGAAACACTTTGGACAAAGTAGAAAACATAGCCGTCCTCCTCAGTCTGCCCTGGAATGACCACAGCTCCTTGTAAATCCCATACTGACGGACCGGTGTGCAACCGGCATGTGATGACTCCACAGCTGCCAGGGGCTGTGTCAGTATCCAGCACCTTTGCAGTCTTTGAGTGCAGTGAAGACGCACGTCTTATTTGAAGGTGCTTTCTCTTTCAGCAGTCACATGACGCAGCCACAGACTCAGTGGAGATTCATGTGAGTTCTCTCTTTGCTATTTACTGCACAGCCTTGTCTGGCTGTCTGTCATAATCAAAGCATCCTTAGTATTATGACATGGAGATAAATAATTGATTCATGCAGGCAGCTCACTGATTATGTAATAGTAGAGCCAGTGAAGCATCAGACAGTGCTCCAGTCTGACACTGAGCTGCAAGTGAAGACAGAAATGTTACAACAGCTTATTGATATTTCATATGTGAGTATTTATATGATAATTAATCAGACTGGGCGCTTACAATGCACGCTTAATAAATATAGAAGTTGAAGACAGAACACAACATGCAGTAACACCATCACACGAGGGTCACATCGTGTTATTGTGTTTTAAGCAAACAAATGAAACAGCAAGCAGCCGCTCACACATTTTACTCAGATGGCTGAGTGGAGTAGAAATAAAAACAAGCTGTCTCATGCAAGTGTTGATACTCACATTAACAGATTTGATTAAATGGAGGTGAAAAAAATGCATAATTTACTAGGAACATTATTTTTATTATTATTATAGCAGACACGATTAGTTGATTAAGCAATTGATTGATTGGATGAAAGTAAACTGGTAGCAATCCAGCAATGATTTAATTTTTAATGCAAAATGCCAAATATTTGCTTTGTTTTTCGAAATGTTTTAGGATTTGTTTCTTTTTTGAATCACAGTAAATGGAAGATCTTGCTGTTGGGACTAATAACATGAATGTAGTTTGACTCTGGGAAACTGTGATGGCTGTTTTCACTATTTTAAAATGTTTAATAAACCAAAGAATTAATCTATTTATCAAGAAAGTTACCATTAGGATTATGAACAATGAAAATAATTAATGGCAGCTGAATTGTTATATATATATATATATATATATATATATAAACTCTAGTAAAGATTTTTTTAGAGTCAGCAAAGTGAGAGGAAACATTTCCATCTGAACACAAAATAATCAAGGGTCGTATCATGTGATTAAAACTTGTATGTAGGCCTTAACATTTCTGATGAGGTTTTTTAGCCATGCTGCTACCTGACATTTTGTTTAGTTTTGCCTCCCTCAAGTGGTGAAAAAGAGTATTGATGTTATTGGACGCATGTGGAAAGTTTGCTGTTTGCAGGGAAAATCAAAAGAAAACATTTAATTAAATAGGAAATTTGAAATAGTAAAGTTTTATATGTAAGTAACAGAAGTACCATAAGTTAAGAGACACTCCACTATATACTTGAACTGCATTGTTGACAACAGCTGAAGAGGACAAACTGAGTTATGGGGGAGGAGAGGGAGGAGAGAGAGGAGAGAGAGCGACATAGGGTAACAAAGACAGAGGGAGGAGCATGTGCTCTTGACCAATGCCATGGATTTGACTAGAGACTTTGAAAAAAAGGGAGGCGTTCTTCTCAATACCGCCCCCCCGTCCGTCCTGCTGACAGCTGAGAACGCCCCTCCCTGATGACAGGCCAGAGCTGGATTCCTTCAATGAAAAGCCCTTTGATTGCTGGCAGGAACTCCTCTGGTTTGGCTGAATGGCTGTCAGCTCTGTCAGGGTGATGGACGGGCGGGTGTTTCACCCCTGATAGAAACAAGCCTCTCCAGCGAGCGGCTAAGTCTCAGAGAGCAGGACCTCTGCCAGTCAACCTCTTACCTCCTCCCATACAGATGGAAAACAACCACAGCTGAGATGAAGAAGTGTAAACGTGATGCAGCCAATAATTTGCTAGCTACAGAAGCAAAGCATCAATAATGCTCAGTCCAGAGCTACATCAAGGAGGGTGATGTACTCTTGGACATTGATGAACCATTAAACTTCTTCAAAGTCTTTTGAACAAGTCTCTATCATAATACCAAATCAAGCTACAAACATAAAGCTCTTTGGATTTCATTTTCAACTGTGTTGACTGTCCTTCAGGCAGTCACTCCATTATTCACCGAGGCCAGAGATACCTTTGTTTCTACTTCTCTACCTTTAGGTACACATGTTGTTATTTATATGCTTGATTTTGCAGACATGTAAAGAGGTTTCATTCTGACTTTGTCTCTGTCTGACTCCAATTCTGTCAATCTCTGCAGCATTCAGCTTGAGTTGCGGCCCCTTAACGCACCATTATCACTGTGTTCCATGGCTGGCCCCACATGAGGGACAAAGTGGAGCAGCTCAGGTCCTTCCAACACTAAATCATCACTGTTTGCCTGTGAGAAGAAACTACAATTACACTGAGCTCGAATCCCTGCTCAGGCAGACAGCAGTATTTCTCTCCTTTTTCTCTCTTCATCCCTCTCTGACTCACATACACACACTCAGAATACATCAAGTCAACTGTAATTGTTTATATTGACTTCAACTTAGCCCTGAGCTGCATGGCATGAATCACTCCTCGACACTGTTGTGGCAGGCCTTTGCACTGAGGTGGTCCTTTACATCGGAGGAATGCAGCACTGGGATTGCGGGGGCATCCAGCCAGCTCTGACGTTCAAACATGTAAACACAAACAGGAAATCAGTGTCTACACCAGCCTCAGTCATCTGTCACCCTCTCTCTGACAATGTTACTCTTGAACATTCAGGCCTAAAAATAATACTCTTCTGCAACATTAATATTACTATATGGGCAATAAACTGTTTTTGATTGATTGATTTGTGTTTATATGCTACTGTTGTTTGGACCAAAACTTTGGTCAGACCAGTGGTTCCAAAATATTTTCAGTGTAAGGCCTAAAGGAGAACTTTGATGTCTCCCGATGATCCAAACTAATACTGTATAACATAAAAACACACACCACTGACTCCTCCTCCCTCTTAACAATGCTGAATAAATGCACTTTGCTGCTACTTTATCCACATTAAATACACAGAATATAATGTTTGCTGCTAGAAATCTCTCTATCAAAGCAAAATTATGATGTAGTGTGGGATCTCAGGGATGTTCACATATGAGGTAACGCACTAAAGTTCATTCATGTTACATTTAATCATGTTTGCTGACTTCCTTCCTCGTCTCTAAGTGGCGTTACACTTGAAGTTAGGTGACAAAATGCAATGCACTATTACCTTAAATAAAATTACATATTTCTTTGGTTTAAACACTGTTGGAAATATTTGGGATAATGTAAACACACAACTCAGCAAAATATATTGAGATCATATATTCTCTTTTAGACATTTTAATGTTGAAATGTTGCATACTGTAAGTTTAAGGATAAGCCTACCGGTCAGAGAAGAAATGTCAGAGTGTCATCTTAATGTCAGCAATTCTGGCTAACACTAACAAGTCATGACATCTATATGGAATCACACTGGTCCCCAACTTACAGACACACAAAACAAACACTCGACTGACTTGTCAGCTGTCAGAACACTGTATCTTAAAAGCCTCTTCTTTACCAGTCTTGCAAAAAAGTACCCAAAAACCATACTTGAGTAAAAGTAAAGATATCTTGCTAGAAAATGACTTTGGTAAAAGTGAAAGTCATCTATTGGAATATAACTTAAGTGAAAGTCTCAAAGTAGCTGGTATTTACTGTACTTAAGTATAAAAAGTACCATGAATATAAATGTACTTAAGTATTGAAAGTAAAAGAACAATTAAAAAGTACATGTAAAAACCAGTCAAGTTTGACTTTTTAAAAATTATTTATTCCTCATTTATGTAGCCTCTGGTCTACATAAGGACAGAATATCTCATTCACAAAACAAAATGCAAATAAAAACCTGAGAAGAAGTGTTTTCAGAAAGATTTCTAAATTCCTATGGGCCTGATTTGAACACAACAGGCAAAGTTTAGCTCAGGCTCAATCTGCAACTGGGTTACTGCTTTTCTGTCTTAACAACAAATTGATTTAAATCAAACATAAAACACGACTACAGCAGCACCCAAAATGAAAAACTCGTCATGACTTGTAGGCTGACGCAATTTATGAGCACCTGTTTGCACTCACGCCTAAAATGACTGACCAATGATCCAACTTCATGCATTCTGTGATCCAACATTATTGGCTACCAAAACAAAAAAAGTGATTGGCTAGTGGCCTACCAAATTTCTTCTGTTTTTTATTCAGTAACTTGTACCTAAGATGCTTATTTGAGATGTAATGGAGTGAAAGTACCCATTCTCTTTGGAAAATGTAGCAAAGTAAAAGTAAAAGTCTACAGAAATAGAAATAGGAAAGTAAAGTACAGATATCCAAAAAACTACTTAAGTACAGTAATAAAGTATTTCTACTTCACTACTATACAACACAGTGCTTTTCACAGGAAAACGCTCTTCTCTCAACCTGCTCTGATGTTGAGAATGGCTTATTTCAGGGGTTCCCAAACTTTTCAGCCTGTGACCCACAACACATAAAAATATATAACAAGAGAACTATACAATAATGGGTTAAATATGCAATGTTAAATAATTTAAAACACTATTCAAAACATTAAATCACTACCAGGAGGTTCCGACCCCTGGTTTGGGAACTGCTGGCTTATTTGGCGATGTCTGTCCAATATGTTCATTCTTCAGCTCTCATTACTGAACACCCTCCACCACATAACAAACACTGAGGCCTCTCCTCTGTGTTTTGAATGGTTTTGGTGAAGCCAACATTTACAAACTTTTCCTTGTATGCTACTTTGGTTTGACATCTCGTGATTAAAAGAGAATCATAGACTCTCTACTTCTATTTTGATTGAAAAAAATTAATTCACACAATAGATAACGATGTTTTAATATGTGAATTCATGCTTTCTGGAAAGCACTGGTCTAGACTGAAGTTTCTCAAAACCTCTGGGTGGATGGATGCCCATAAAATTTGTTACAAACATTCAAGTTCCCTGGAGGACCTACTGATTTTGGTAAGCCCTTGGACAACAAAAAGTAAAATCTATAGGAAAGATATTTTGAATTACACTTAATATGCAGCCAAAATGTCATCAGTAAAACACGACTCTCCCTTCAGTCGCACGTAAATTAGTTTGAGCTCTTTCACATCAAGACCATTGACTCAGCTCCCCCTCAGAGCCGGAGGAGGGGGATGGGGAATCTGAGGGTCTGAGAAACTCAAGACCTCATGGCAGCATACCACTTAGGCATCACAAGCACTTAAAGTCTTTTACAAACGTTGCAGCTTTGTTTAACTGTTGGCTCTGTGTGAACAAAAGCTGGAGCCCCGGTGTCTCACACTAACAAGGCCCATCTGAAAGCAGGAGGGGAAATATAAGCCGGCCTGTGCTTGCCACTTCATTTCCTGGCTGGTAAGAGCCTGTTTCCTGTTCATCAGCCTAAACATGGCATTTCACCGGAGGGACTTTGCCACTTGTTCCCCCTCCGAGTTTTCTCCACTTTTGACTCCCAGCTGCAAACAATTTATTTTCAAGACTCACTGACTAACAGTTTCCAGATTAGCTCCTGATAGAATTCAAATTGAAAGGGACAGTTTGGACAGTGTAAATCAGCTTCATGTTTTGTCAGGTCCAGACAGCGGTTCAGCTTGTGGGTTTTTTAGCGCTTTGTACTGATGTGTGGCGAGCAGGCTATGGGAACAGATTTTTCACACCCAGCAGCTATTTCATTGCAAGTATAAAGCTGTCTAGTTGACAAGGAGCCTACTTATTGTTGCAGCGTTCATTTAAATGAACTCATAGATGTGTTTCTCATATGTGGAGCAATGCTACACATGTTGCTTTGTCTTTTTAAATCCAGATTGATGAAAGGAATGGTTTGACATTTTGGGAAAGAGTATTTATATGCTCTCTTGACCAGCGTTAGGGAAGAAAAGCGATACCACTTGTATGTCTTTATACTAAAAATGAAGCCACAGCCAGCAGCTAAACTTGAGGTAATACTTTGATATAACTTGCTCATTTGATATGATGTGTCCTCCAATCACATTTGACACAAAGAATGTTTATTACTGTTCCATGCAGCCACACTTAAAATAAGTAAGTAAACTTTATTGTCAAAGGGCCTTTTACTAAACCCAGAGTTATATGGTATGCAATACAAGCATAGAAGAAAGAACAGAAAATTCAAAACAGAAAATAAAAATATTTTAAAAATGATAGGTTAACATGTGACAGAATGTCTAAAACAACTTGATCTTTGTTCTCTGTTTTGTGCAGTCATGTTGTCATATCGTGCTAAATGTTTCAACAGTGTTCAAACTCAGAGAAATGTGCAGTTTAATTTTTCAAAGTAAATGTTTGTTGCATTAAGTTGGCTGTCAGTGGCGACATGGGAAACATCAGATGATATGTCAGACAGTAAGAAAGGGAGTCTGTGAATGTGTCTAATCCTAACACGAATAAAACTTAAAATACATTACAGGAAATACAATGTCTCCACTTCCTGTCAGTAATGACTACAGAGGAGATGTAGTAGTTGTTAAATATGTTGGAAAATCTTTCCTTGAGTATGCAACATTTCGAAAGCTTTATTCATAGTTTTGCAAATGATATAAATAGCTGTAAAAAAGAAATCAAACCTTGACAACTTTAACATCTCTACAGATCTGAAGGATCATTGCGTGAATTGGGCATGATAATTAGAATGTCAACTTTTGGAAAGAAATTGAAATTGTCAGACACAACAGACACAATCTGTCTTCCAAATAGTTATGTGAGGAGGGGGTTTGACCATCCAACAAGCATTTCTGTTCAAGAATTTGGGGAATCTATGAAATGGCTTAATCCAAATATTAACGTCTTTGAAGCTTATGAGTATTTGAATGTGTTTTGCATCATTTTCATACATTCACTGCAAACGTGGTAAAAATGTTTCTCAAGTAGCAATTTGTAGAATTGGATTTGTGTACCTGCACTGATTAATTTAAAAAGCTGCAGCTGCTATTTGTGGAAATCTTTTTTTAAAAAGTTCTGCAAGTTTACAACTCCAAATGCACTTTTCTGTGTGAATTTAAATGAACTCAAACCTATTCAAATGGCGGCCAGCAGGCCACATGTGGCCCAAAAGCAACCTCTGTGTAGCCCAGCCAGAAAAACCGAGAAAAACATGTGCTGGCCTACAGAAATTTTTGAAGATATTGAATACAATAATCTGCGTAGCCTTGCAACATTCAACCCACATGCTGTTGTGGATGTGTTTAGTAGGAGTAGTAGTAGTAGTCCTATGATACGATCTCTAAAAACATGTCTTTCTCAACCCTAAAATGTAAAATTTAAAAAGCAAATTGTTGGTCAAAACCTGCCTAAACCGAAAAATAATTAACTTAATGCCAGATCCAAAAGCCAAGAAGATGTATTTAATCTGCGATGAGTGTATTGCGATATTTAAAGAATACAATGTTCGGAGGCACCACATCGAGAAACATCAGACTTTCCAGACAAACTTTCCAGAGAGATCGCAGAACAGGCCTGCAAAAGTGCAGAGTTTTGATTGCATCCCATAACCAGAGCTGTGCTCCTTTTATACATGTTGTGATGTGCTTGTGTCAGATGTGACAAAATTTAAACAGTAAACAATGAATAAACATCTTGCTCTTCATTACATTAATTTGGGTTGGTTTAAAATTTGTCATTACTTGCTGCTTACGGGCCACTGAAAAATGCCTGGCCCAGCTAAATTTCTTGGTTTTAAAATCTGGTCCAATTGAATTTGTAATTGAATAGCCCTGAAGTAACTGTTTCACATGTGTGACTATTTTTTAGCAACCAGAAATTCCACTGTCACAGGTGCTGAGTAGTTTTGATCCAATAATAAATTCATACACTCTGTGTTACTTTCCTTTTAATTGTGTGTTTGCTGTTATATGATGTGTCTGAGTTTATGTGCAGCTATGTGTCCAATACACATAGCAACAAAGACATCGACTATTGCAGTGTTCCAGCTTTATTTCTTTTGTTCATTTCAGACTGATATACTCATTACAACCAAGTATAATTTCTCAAGCAGAGTTTTAAGCCTAAACTAGAGTGTTTCCTCCTTGGAAAAGACTGTCAGTTGCTATGGTGTGTCTCGATCCATTATCCAGACTTCACCACAGTGTGTTCTGTGCCTTTGTTCAAAGTTCGCAGGGTAATTATTGGCAGGACCTGCATAAAGCTGTTATTTTCCAGATGGCAGGCAGGCAATATTCAAAAGCTACTTAGTCCCACCATGTGCTCATGCTGGAACCACTACGATGAGCACTTAGCCTTCAGATGGCATGGAGCTGCTACAGGCCCGGCTGAGCTGAAATGGGTCATAGTCAAAGTACTTTTGGCTGAAGAAGAAAAGCTTCAGACTCCCAGGACACAGAAAGCAAATTCTCTGTATTCAAGGGAAAAGCCTTGCAACCAGACCTGTGCAGACCTGACACAGCATTTGATTGCAGATGGGGGGGGGTGTAAGGTTTATGGGTTGAATCCTGATTGGATATGGTTTAGATCTAAAGTTCAAAGTGTACAGCTGTGAGAGAGAAAAAGAGTGAAAGGTCAACAGACTGGATTCGGTGGTTTGTGAAGCTGCATTCGATGAGAGCGGACAATCAGCAGCTGCTCCGTGACAGGGAGATTTACCAAGGCGAAGGTCTTCCCACCGCTCCAGGATGACATACTACTCAGCTGTCTATTTGCTGAAAAGTGCGTTAAGAGTCATTGTTTATTGCCATCATATTCACATATGAGGGAAACTGTTCACAGAAAGAGATGTTCTGACATGTCAACCTGTAACTAGATCCAGCTTCATCTGTGTTTGTAAAGACCAGAAATGATTTTCTTGAAAAAAAAAGGTAAAATATTCAAAATCATTACCCCTTAAATGCCCTTGACTTCAGGAAATAAATGGATATCTTTAAGAAACACTGTAATATTCACTTCCTTATTAAAGATGAATGATGAGATGAATGATAGTTTAGATCCACATACTGTGAATGTGCTTAGCTTAGCTTAGCATTAAAATATTTAAACAGGAAGAAAAAAATAACTTATAATCAAAGATTAAAAAATCAAAGATTTAAAAATCACCTATAGACTCTTAACAGCTCATTTATTTAGATCTTATATCTGGTTTGCTGAACTTTGAAAATCCTGGTGCAAGAAAGTGGTTGTTGTTTCTTTTTTGCAGAGCCACACCTTTTCCCCCCCTGTTTACTGTATTTGTGCTAATCTAAGCAAACCACCTGCTAGCAGGTGCTTCATTTTTACCTTACAAGTACAAGAGGTCGTCCAACACTGGATGAAAAAGAAAACAAGTATATTTCTCTCAAAATGTCTAACTTTTCCTTTTAAGGCAGCTCTGGTGATGTCTCTGTATGTTAACTGTCAGGAATCAAATGAAGCTTTGACTAGCTGTCAAGTTGAGTCAGTCCTTTCTCCTTTCTTCTTCGTTCCCTGTTAGGAGAAAGCCAAGTCATGGCAGCATTCCTTGTTTGGGTTCACTGGATGGTGATGGGCAGCCATGAAAAGAAACACTTAACATCAGGATAACCTGAAACTGAAGATAATGTGTGACAGGACCAGCAGCAGACTTTGCTTTGTTAGTAACCAGTGAGCAATCCATCAAAATCAGTTCGTCAGTCAGTCATTCATATTCGTCTGGCATTACATCACAAAAATAAAAGATTCTACCATCAGACACTTAAAAAAAGCCTTACCTATACCATTAAATCAGAATCAGATTAGGCTTTGTCAATATTATGAAATATGGCTTCATTTTTAATTTTTATCACATGAGAGAATTTTGCTGTCGCATTCAGGGGATGCCAAACTGTTAATGACATTCAAAGGAGTGTAGTTACATTTTCTCTCTAACACCCCCCTGGCAAAATCATGTCTGTGAGCTGACAGACACATTCCTCCATGTCCCTCTGAAATGACTTAATTCAGCTCTACTCACATTTTACTCTGCCCCAAGTCAACTAGCTCCAAACTCAGAGGAACAAAAGACTTGCACTGAGAAAAGACAGGAAAGTGAGGAGAATGGCATACAGAGAGACTGGGAAAAACAGAAGCAGAGGAAGGGGGAGAGTAAGCTTTTTAGGTTCAAAGGCGATCTTTCTTCTTCTTTCTTCCCCTCCACTCTTATCCATTCACTTTGTGCCACATTGGCCGCTGGGGGAATGGGAGCTGCTTGTCATTGGTGCCATTCACCTGTCAATCAGAGAGTTATGGGATCCGATGGGCTTCGTGTTGTGGAGCGGAAACCCCCAGCCAAGAGGCACATTAGATGAAGTCACCACCTGTTTATGCTCGCAACAAAACCACCTTCGCTGTCTGAGTAGCTCTGACAAGTCTTCCTCTCTGTCCCTGCTGATCTTCATACTTTCAAACTGCTCTCTAATTTCATAATTAACTGAAAACTTCTCTTTGCAGATGTGTCATTAGTTGTGAATTTTTCCAAGTTTGGTATTGATTCCTTATTCACACTTTTAATGTGTTTAGACACTACAAAGTCAAATTAACAGCACTTTAACCATATAAAACAGTGTACAGTTAGGAATATTCTTCATAAAGACACTCTGGTGTGGATGAACTCTGGTTTTTGGACAGTAAGCTGTACTCAACCGGAATCGGATGATGCAGCCAAGACACCACTCTACCCATTCAATGTTGTTTGGGTAGTACGATTCAATGCGTGCAGCAGCCCAGCAAGATGAAAAAATTGAAACAGAATCAGCTTTTGCAGAAAGGCAAACTGGTGCCACCGGTCAATCATCAGTCTTCTTCAACCTCCTAAGTCAGAGATCAAACTGAAAGACGGCAGCTGAAATGCTTCACATGCAGCCTTAAACATCACTGAAACTGAAAACTATCCAAATGAGTTCATGGTCCACACAACGATGCTTTCCCAGTGGCATGTGCTCAAAAAGAAAAAAAAAAAGCTTCCTTTAGTTTGTGTCCTTTGTGTCCAATTTGAATTTGCAGACAGGAAATGGAGTGTAAAGCCTGTGTCGGGGGTTAAAGTGCTTTTTCATCTTCCCTTCTGTTGTTTAATGGCATTTGGCAAACTGCTTTTAGCTACATTTCCACATTCTGGACTGGGGGGATTAAAGTTTACAACATGCCTTCACTAATAAATGGCCATGCAATGACATTCCCACACTGGTGCTAAACGCTGCAATGCATAATATAGTGTGAATAAAGCCTTAGGGTGTTCAGATGGTGCATGATGGAAAAAACTGACACAATAAAAAACAGCCCCTAGGACATTATTGTCCATGTCCTTCAAATGACTGATCTTTGACCTTTCCAAAACAGCACAAAGGCCTTTATTGGAACAATGTAACTAAGTACAAGCTAAGAACTTGAGTACTATGCATATAGAGGGGGTACATTTCAAGGTGCTCTCCCTAAGTATTTCCAATTTGGGCTACTTCATACTTCTTCAACTAAACTGATTTGGTGACCAAAGTTCCTTTGCAGACAAAGAATTTATCTACAAAAAAAAATCAGCTGATCACTTTATAAAATATAAGGCATTCTTATATAGAGAGAAAATTTAAAGCACCAAACTTAACAAGTGGTTAAAATCAGCTTCACCAAAGTCCTTATGGGGAACTTTTAACTGGTTATGAAGCAGTCTAAATGTATTCGTGGTGCTTCACATCTTTACTACTGTACATCAGGAAATGAAATCATTGGTCAGAAGATTGAAGATTACTTTACTGCATTTATAATGCCTTTGCCTGGTCTGCTGTGTCAGCCGAAATGCTACAAAATGCTACGAAACTTTCAGGTGCACAGACTAGAAGAAATAATTGAGGTTTGGAGCATGATCCATCCACTGTCCTCTTTTCTGCTATTGATGGTTGGAAACGGGGGGATACTTTTCTTTAGATAATGTCAATATTTTGTCTTTATGGTCCAACTGATATCTTGCAAAAAACTGCCAGGTTTCTTTCACTCTTCTCCAAAACAAATCTAGTGCTTAACATGAACTTTTCGACAGTAAGCAGTATGGCTTTAGTCCACATGCCACATGCCACACCGCTACAATCAACAATCCTTTCTTGGAGGGCCTTTATACAGCTAACAGTAAAATGTGTTCTAATAAAATAAGGCAGTAGGACAAATTATAAGGATTTTTTTGTGACTAACAAGTACATTTATTTTTGCACTTCATACTTAACTTGTCCCTAAGTCACATTTTGTGTGCAGTACTCCTACTTCTTTCAATCCAGTTAAAGAGCCTAATAAATTTTCACAGACCTTTACACAGACATTTAAGGTTGGAAAATTGATATTTCAAATCTTGTAAGTGAACCTTGTGGTAAAACCAATACTCTGAAGATACATTCTTGCCATATAATTCCCAGTAACTCTATAGACAAACTAATAGCAATAACTACCCCCCTAAAGCCCTCTATGCTAGAACAAGGTATAGGATAACACAAAGGAAAGTATCTGGGCTTACTATAAGTGTTGTGAAACAAGAGACAGATTTCCGCAAGCAAATCCAGGTGGTCTCTTGTCCTCCTGTACTCTGTTGCTCGTGAAAAGCCACTTTTCCCGCTGCCCCTGCTGCAGTCATACAGAAGACATAAACTGAACTGGAGCCTGGCACCAGACCTGGAGTGAGTCACAACTCTGAATGTAACCTGAAGACAGCACGTTGAGCTGATGAAGGTGCTGAGGGCTCCTGCAGCGCTGGCAGAGTTGCTGACAGTAAAGCATCTCAGCCCTCATACAGCTCTCTGAATGTGTGTATTACATGTGGGAATGAGCTCCGAAACAGCGCTTTGTAAATATGCAGGCAATCAATCAATCAGTTGGTCAGTAATGAACTCATGTAAATCATTTCCCCCCACAGACCAGCCATCAATATTAACTTTTCGCTGAACACTGTTCTTTGTACAAGCAGATTAACGCTTGGTAAGAATAACAGGGCTGACGTGAACATCCACACCCTGGTTGTAATCCGAGACCCTCGAGTTTGTAGACTACTGAGGGAATCGCCAGGGGCCCTGTGTGTGAAAAGGGTCTAGTCAGGCTTGGCCAGAGCCATACAGACCACTACTCACTCCATCCACATCTCCTCACAGCAGGATCCAGCCATCTGGACTCATTTCTGTTCAAACAGGGTGGCTCTCAAGGCGCTTTCTGTGTGAGGGTTACATTCACAGTGGACCCCAGGAATGTGCTTGTCTAGGAGGGACCTGCACAGATTTAAGGGACTACAGCGCAACGCGATATATCTTTTCACCCTGTACACTGGTGCATGTCATTTCATCAACATCTGTATTTCATTTTTAGTTCCCTGGTCAATCTTGGGTTCAGTCAGTTTGTTTTTAGACACAAAAGCATGCCTCAAATCACCGAATAATTAATGTGGCGTCATTTAGGCTACAAACACATTCAGACATGAAATATGGTTTTATATAGCATGTCAAATATTTCTCTAATTCCTTTAAACTCTAAATCTTCAAAGTCCAGCTTGTCATTTACTTGTTTTCATTGTTCTGCAATGGTTTAAAACTGAATACCAAGATTTTTTCTTGCTGAGACATTTGTGAGTATAGAAACTGGTTGTCCTGGTGGCCTTGTGGTTAACACTCATAATTTACCGTACAATTCCCGTCAGTGTTGTTTGTTGCATCACATCGCTCTCTGTGTGTTTTCTGTCTAAACACTCACTGTCATCCTATGCCGTAAAGGTGAAACTGCTACATTCCCTTTAAAAAGATGCAAATGCAGATGATGGTCCTGTGTTGTGTCGCAGCTGAAATAACCGACTGACTTTCCAGGCAGGGTTTGGTTACGATACACCCCAAAGTGATCCTGACTGTAGCAGAGCAATAAATCCAGACAGGACATGCATTACTCCCATTCCCGCGCCTGCAGCAACAGCTCTACCCTATTAGCTGCTTGGTTACTATGGTAACTAGTAGTAAAACACCAAAAAAGCTGACAGGAAGGGGTCAGAGGCCAGCAGCAGGTCATACAGCAGATAACCAACACATGTCTTGCCTTGAATTGTGGGTCTCCTCAGAGAGAAAGCAAAGTGTGACCCACTGTAGATAAAAGTGGAACGTACAGTTAATGTAGTTTTGCTGTGAAAACCATAAAAATGGTTCCATTTAATAAAAAAGTTTTAAAAATTTATTTACTTCAAGATTTATGGGTTGTAACTAATGGGTTTATTAGTGTTTAATAACTAATTTTCTAATACTTAGATCACCTCTGAAATATTTGTAACAGTTTGGGGTTTCTGTGATGTAAAAGAATTTCTCTCAGATTTATCCTCGTTAACATAATTTGTCTTTTTCACTCAATACTTATGCAGAAAAACCCCTTCAATAGGCTATTCAACTGCTTACCTGCAGAACATCTGGACCACAAAACATTAATTACAAACGTATCAACATTTACACCTGCAGATTTGATGAATAATGATAAAACAGCTGAAAAATATTTGTTTATACAGACTGGAAGGTTTGTAAAAGATAAACACCAGCTAAAGGAATTTATCACAACCTGACAACCCAAAAATTGCTCCTATTTATGTCTGTAATTTATCCATAAAACACACATCGACAATTAATTAACCACTAAACAAGACAATTTATGAAAGATGTCTCATTACTAAAACTGTTGCTCTGGAAATACCTGAAAATGAATATAACTGTTATTCTAGGATGCAAATGCTAGTTTAGAAAAAACATGTGGTGGCTCATCACAGTTCAGGGAACAAAGGAAAGAAAGTTTCTCTAATGACTTGGTGTGGAGAAATGTGCGCATTTGAAGCGAAAGCTGCTGAGTGCAAAGAAAGTAAATGGTGTTTCGATGTTGGGAACATCTTTAGCACAGTGTTAATAATTAATTACAGAAGAAAACAAAAACAGCAGCTTGCCACCTTGGATTCATCAATAGAGTCCCTGCAGTTTCTGATGACCATACCAACACTTTCCATGTGAAGTTTCCACTGTACTGAGAGTTGAATGGAGCACATGTGTGCATTGATTTGCAACCTGCATAAGACCTGTGACTGTCCCCTCTGAGACTGTGATCAATGAGCTCCTTTTCTGGATAAGATATACACACCACATTCATCTTCCACACAGGCATCTGCCAGCCTTTCCACCGAAACCACATTTAATCACATCCCCAGGGTCTTCCCTGTGTTTTCTCATTGAAAATGAAGCTGAGGTATTAATTCACAGGACTGTGAGGCGATCACCATGTGCTGCTTTTACTGTAGGCATCCCTGTGTTACATTCTCATGGTGCTGTTGCAGTGCGTGCGTAAGTTCATTTCATGAACAAATGCGCCCAGTGTTACATAAGCCTGCCTGCCTTGGGGATGAGAGGGTTTCAGAGACAACAGTGCATCAGAGGCAGCTCCAGAGCGAATCCACCTCCGAAGAAAACCTTTTGTTCTGCTGCCTTCTGCTATGAGCTCTCCTGCATAAATCCATTCTCATTAGTTAAGTGGGGTGCAAGAGCACTGAGCTTTCGACCGCTGAACCTGGCAGTCCAATACAAGCAGACGGCGCCCCCTGGTGGTGGGTTGCGAAAAAATGTGGGGAATAATAACTCTCGAAAAAGGTAAACCTGGGTCAAGGGGGAGGCTTTTAGCGGGGCTTGCTTGGCCAATCATCAGCTTTGGGGTTTCTTATTGGCTGAAAGCGGGCTGTCAATCAAATCCTCCAGAGGGCAGTTTTCTGTGATGTCCTCAGTGCGGTTTAGAAAGTCGTGCAGCAAAGAGCACCTCCGTGAAAACTCTCCAAGTTGCAGAAGCATTGAAATCTTTAATTTGCTCTCCTTAACTCTGATGTGCATTCAGAATTTTACATCTTTTGCTTATCTTACTATATACTTACCGTGAATTATTAAATGTATTAAAAGCGATAGAATTTTGCAGAATGCACCATTCTGCATAATATATTTCCCCATCATATCGATTTTTGGATAGGAATTTTTGATTTTTAATTATTGATGCATTAAAAGCCATTTTAATGTATTAAATTTATTTTAAATGTACCTACTAACTACTAAAATAGATATACTTGTAAATACGTATACCACTACAAACACTTAAGGTACTTTATAAAATAATAATTTAGATTATATACTTATAATTGCGCACACTATGTATAGGCCTACGTGTAAGTGTAAGTAGGCCTACCTCAGAACTGCAGTTCAAATGTAGTATATATTGTAAATAGGCCAATAATATAATATAATATAATATAATATAATATAATATAATATAATATAGAATTTTTAATGGTGAAGCCAATGCATGTAGAAAGGCGCTCATATCGAACATATCTTTTAAGTTTTTTTAGTCGCTTCTTACAAAATGTCGGGCTGCGTATTCGCTTCCACCGTCCGAGGAAGGATCAAAGAATCACAGATAAAAAAAAACAGCTTTTAATGCCAGTGAGACGCGCCAAGTGCACAGGTCTCCTGTCATACCCGTCTGACGCCCGTGGGTGGCAGGGCTGTTCCGGACCACTGGACTGGGGGACGAGCGGACTGCTCTCTGATTGGACGGTGGTGTGCGCGTCCCCGTCGTCTCCTCCCGGTTTTCCTGGCATGACCTTTTCCCTTGGCAACCACTTCCTCCGAGCATCCACGGCCATCTTTAATTTTAACTCATTCATGAAAAGTTGTTTCGCTCATGTAAACACGCCGACCGTCACATTTGTGCCCATCGCAGCATCGCCGGCGCTGTGTGCGTGTAGTTTCCAGCGACACGCTCCAAACAGAGCCGAGCAGCACCGCAGCAGGCTGTCCGCAGAGATTAAGTAAACACCGACAGCGTACGTGCATATTGTTCTTGTGCATCACGCAGGCACGTTTCCTCTCATGTTTTCACACTGCTGTTTGCGCAATAATCTCTTAGCATAACTGTGCGAATGAAGTGTACACGTGTGTAGATACTAACGTGTTGCGTTTTGGACTGAAACAGCAGTAGCCTGTGTTGTGCTCCCGAAAGAAACAGCAGGTGGAGCGCTATAATAAGTACATGGATCATTGTCTGAAGGGCACAGCGGTGTGCTCACCACTGCCATGTTATCCTCCAAATAGCTCTCCCTGCAACAGGGAGATGAAAGTGTTTATTTCTGACTTCATTGCCGAGTTTTGACATGGACAAGAAAATAATAAATAGGCAAAAATACTTCATGTGTTGTTTTCACGATGCTCGTGAAGGTAAGGTGTTCATTCATGTGCTAACGTTACACGGCAGGATGAGAAAGAAGCAGACTGCCAAACAGAGGAAGACCGAGGAGACAGCAGTTGTCCAGGAGTTTGTGGTGGAAAAAATAATTCGCCGGAGAATCTTCAATGGAAGAGTGGAGTACTTCCTGAAGTGGAAAGGCTTCACAGAGTGAGTGGAGTGTTGTAGATTCATCTGTCTGCCTGATTGTGGCATATTTTTGTGGTCATTCTTGGTATTCTCGCTTCCTTTTAAAAACAAACAAAAAAACATGTTTACAGTGCAGAAAACACATGGGAACCGGAGGACAATCTGGACTGTCCTGAGCTTATTGAAGAGTTCCTGAGAAACGCCCATTTCTCCGAGGAGATTGAGGAAGAGCAAAGTGAGCAAAGATTCATCCCCAAAGAAGAAATGACAGAACAAGAGACGGAAATTGTGAGTATGTGGGGAGTGCAGCTATGGAATGTCTGTAAGTTTCTGTTCTTTCCATGTTATTTACAGAACTTCCTTATCTGAAAGGGGAATATTATCAGGACCCTTTTATGCTCAGAAAATTCGAGAGGCTTTTTTCTCTATAAGAAGAAATGAGCTGCATCGGAGTCGAGTAAAGTGATCTGACCATGTTGACAGATTTAGTTCCTTCTTTTTGAGGTTTTTAGATTGATTATGAAACTAAATGGTGCGTGAAGATGGGTGATTTCACAATACCACTAAAAGTGAAAGTTTTGAAAAACCAGTCAAATTTCCCATTTTATCGCAATGTGCCTTTACAGTGGAAAAAAAAGAAAGAAAAAGATGCTACCACCAGGCTGTTGATCCTAATTCAGTTTTTGTCTCTGTCATGTATTCAAGTTACTGCATCTTTGAACTGTAATACACTGACCCCCACAGACTCGGGCACCAAAATCACGATAAAATACACAAATACATCATGTGACAACCGGAAACCAAGAGTGTGTTTAGCCATCACTCAGTCCATCTTAAACTCCTAGTAGTTCATCATGAGCATTTAAGAGTTTGAAAAGAATTATTCAGCATAATTGACCTGACCTTTGATAGTCGAAATTAGAGATGTTCTGATACAACGAAATGAACACTGACTGTGTGATACAGAGTACAGATTTAATACCAGTGCTTTATAAAACATACGTTTTATTGGTGTTATTTTTTTTAACAGCTGTAAACTACTAACCCTGTATAGGCTAAGCGTTATGTGATGGCTGTGATAGAAGTTATGCAAGTCACTTTCTTGTTTATGGATACTTGATACTTGTGCAGTAAAAAAAAAAAATCTAAGTGGCCTAAAGGTGTAGCAGAGGAAGCAGTCTGGTACCATTTCTAATAAATAGATTACGAGGTATCAGTGCATAGACTTGTTTACTCACACCAGTAGAGATATCGTTCTTTTATAAATGCCTTAAATGCTGGTCTTAAGAGAAGAGAGAGAAAAGCATCAGAAAATACCAAACCAGTCGAGCATCTGGAAGAAGTTTACAAATGAGTGTCAACTTGTTATCATTTATAGGAACAATAATTTTCAAACACTGAACCTGTTGAAAAGTTTGACTCTGTCTCGATGGACGTGTAGTTATTATTAACAGTTATTGCACCATTACGCCAGGAGCAGAATTACTCCCCTGTCACAGACTTACTATAATTCATGTGCAAACCTCAAAATGTGTCTACCAGGATAGGAACTTGAGGTCGTCAATGTACTGTATGTGTAAAACAGGTGACGGTACACTCGGGGATTTGTCCACCAGAAATGCTGGAGTTCATCCATCAGGGCTGAAACATTAGACAAAACAGTTTTCTTTTGGCTAATATGTGGGGCTGAATTATATTAAAGTCAAAGAAATCTAAAAACTAACTGTGCCTTTAATGTGTCCCTATGTTTTTCTTTGTCCTTGTCATCCTCTTCACAGTCCTTCATGCAATCTCACACTGTGCAGAGCAACAGCGACGTCCTGGAGCCAAATGATGAGCAGTCAGACGCCCCCACTAACCTCAGCACTTACCTCGAGCCTGAATGCATCATCGGCTCCACAGACAGACAGGGAGAGCTCATGTTCTTAGTCAAATGGTAAGTTCGCCACTTCCTCTTTCTCTCTGTCCTTGACAGAATGCCAGGGGTTGGATAAATAATTGTATGACGGTAGAAGTCACAGTCGTTCACATTGAGGTAACTGTACATGTTCAACCTACAGCAGAGATGATGGACTATTTAGTGTCAGGTTTACGAGGGGGTTTTATCGTTTTGTAGGTATGCAATATCATTACAGTCCATGCAGTGTCATTTACCGACCATGTAATGTGGATGTGTCATTTACGCAGGAGGCAAAGTTAAATGACATTGGAATTTAACCCCTGAAAAATGTTCCTTAGATTAGTAACTACTTATGCAGAGCATCTCCACCATAAATGTGCTTTTAAGGCTTTAAAGAGGAACTTTTTAACATTTTTTACAGAAAAAAGTCAGTTTATTAGTCATGGGAAACACTACAGTTTGTGAAAACGGTTGCTGTCAGCTGTGGCACTGAGAGGTCTTGGAGACTGAGTGTTTGAAAGTTTGTTATACAAAACAGACAGGAGGTGTGAAAAGGTGCGGGCTTTCACAAAAAATAAGAAGGTCTCAGGCTGCATTCAGTCAACCCAGAGGGTAGTAAAAAAAAAAATAAAAAAAAAAAAGCTCAGGGTAAGCTGGCAAAAATGTTGGACCTGGCTCAAGTTTTTGCCACAGTAATCGGACCATCATGTGGCATGCACACGTGCAGACTTTTTCACTGTCAGTGCAGTATTTCTGTTTACCTCATTACAATGAAAGTCAAAAACATGGCTGCCATGATAACATTCCAGAGTTGTGACATCCTTTCTCCTGTTATAAGCTGTTGTGCTGTGTCAAAACTGTGGGTCTACCACTGAAACGGAGCTTTCTAGATTGTTTTGGTTTCGAGTAAACGTTCATGACAAGATGTTTTCGGTTGTGTTATTGGAGGTGGAGAATCTAGTCAAGACAGTTCAAGGCAAGTTTACTTATTTATTAGCAGAGGCAACCTAAAGTGTTTTAGGGGAAATTCATTGTACGACTTAAAACACAACAAAATTGGATAAAACAGTAAAATAAATAAAATTTCATAAAAGTCAACTTTATGGAAGTTGTAGTCATATCTACAGTAATCAGAGACTGACTGTAGTCTAGAGAATGTATGTGATTCACTCCCTTCAACCATCCATCCAGTAGGCTTTTGTAAACTGGCAGGAGTGTGTGTAGCTGCTTGACATCTTAAGCATTTTCAAGTAGGAGGCTTCCGTTCTAACGGTTTGCGTCTCCTGTGTGTTTCCCCAAAGGAAGAACTCTGATGACGTGGCCCTGCTGCCGGCCCGCGAAGCCAGCGCCAGGTGTCCCCAGGTGGTCATCGACTTCTACGAGCAGAAGCTGACGTGGCACTGCGGAGATGAGGAGCAGTGAAGTGTGTGTGTGTGTGTGTGTGTGTGTGTGTGTGTGTGTGTGTGTGTAAGTATTTGTGTAAATGTATGTATCTGTTCCTGATGAGCAGGATGATGGGCA
>JAQLOL010000025.1:13500876-13535165 GCA_029783665.1 Naso thynnoides | reverse complement strand
GTGTGTGGGTGTGTGTGTGGGTGGGTGGGTGGGTTGTGTACAGAGGCGAACTGATAAACAGCTGCGCTCTCGCCTGAAGCTTAGTTTAACCTCCATTGAGCGTCCTCCTTCAGCTGACATTAGAGGCATGCTGTGTGAAATGACGTCCCGCTGCAGGTAGTTTCAGATGGTGAGATGGTGGCAGGTGCGAGGTCCTCGGCAGGGACGGATTCAAAGTGCTCTCGGTCCTGTGGTGCTCAAAGAGGTCTCAGTGCCTTTGTGGAGGCTGCGATGGAGAATAAAACTAACCTTTTTGTGTGTAGCAGCTAACTTGAGGTCAAACTAACCTGTAGCAGCTTTGGTCTTGTGCAAGCAGACACAGTCACTGTGGAAGTGTGTTTCGTTTTTATTGTTCTAAAGTAATTTAGTATTTATAGTCCTGTTTAGCTGCAGGGATCTTGGTTGTGTAGGGTGTGCTCAGCACTATGTAGGCAGAGTGAACCAACTGTTGCCCAGTCCATGTAGCTTTGAGTCCGAGCTGAAGATTGTACTGTTTGGTTGTTTGAACCTGTATCCTGTGAGGTGTTTCTAGCCACAGCTTTTACTGTGTCCTACTGTGTCTCTGTATGACCCTTGTGGTTGGTGTGAAATATTTAAAAAATGTTGCCCACCAGAAATTGACCCAAATGTCTAATCAGCTGCTAAGCACCAAATATTCTCTTCTCCTTTGTACTGAACCATAACAAGAATATTGTTGCATTTAAAGGATTAAGTGAAGTCCTGGTGAATTACTCTAAAGCTCATCCTGTTTCTAAAGTAAATCTTTTAAGATTTAAAAAAATAATGTGCACCTGTAAAGGCAAGTAAGATTGTTAAATGTAGCACTTTAGATATGAGACTGTCCAAATATGCAGGGCATTGTCTTCCAGTAATTACACAGGTCCATGCACATGACACTGTATCCTCATGGCACTGTCCTGACTCGACATATCTCCCATGACTGTTATGGGACACTCAGCTGAACCTTAAACCTCCTGAAAAACACCTGCTACTGAATTACTGTAACTGTTGACCATGGATCTGTGAAGTGTCTGTGAATAAAGGAAACGTTTTGTCAAGTTTTTCTCTTGCGGTTCTTCTTTAATGTCACGTGTGTCACGTGCTAAACCACGAGAAAGGAACATCCGTCAAACAAATGATTAGTTCAGATCTGATAACAGCTTAAAAATATGAGCTTAGGTCTTGGATGTTTCAGCTGTTTTTAAATGAAAGTCCTTACGTAACAAAGTGATAAGACGTAGAGATTTGCATCAGCTTGTTGGTACATGTCATGCCAGCTCTATCATTCAGTAACCAGGAGAGTTTTCCTCACTTGATTCAACCGCTGTGGGGAGGAGCTTATCTCAGTTTCGTGACTTTATTTTGAAACCCTTGCTCCTGGACAATAAAAGTAAAAATAAAAGATAGGAGCACAACGCTAAGCACAGCATTATCTGGCTGACTGTACCTTACTGATATTCAAAGAATACTCGGATTATGTGGGAGGAAACTGACCGCACATTGAAGCAGGTAGGTCTGAAGTTATTAGATTAGATGAGATTTTTAAAAATAAGACCTTTAAAATGAACATTTTGAGCTCTAAAGCAGTTTGTTTTTGTACTTTGCAATGAGGGATATTTAGTGGAAGTTCCCAATTCTGATACTTATCACGATATGTCGTGTTGGTCATTTCACTTCCCCTCTCAGCCAATAAAAACTTCCCCTTTTTCTTAACACATTTCATTCTGTTCAGTGTCTTTCCTGCCTCCTCCATGCAGCAGGTCATCAGTGTCTGGGTTCGGGACCCACGGATACGAAAGAATGACTTTTGGCATGCCTACATAGATTATGAAGTTTGTTTACATGTAAGTAAAATCATAGAAGCGAGCTGTTTGAATATCTACGGTCAAATAGTAGAGTTACTGTAAGTGTTTGCCTCCCTTGTGTTCTGTTTTCAGACTGACAGTGTGTGCTTCACCAAGAAGCTCTCAAGTGTCAGAAGGAGGTACAGTGAGTTTGTATGGCTCAGGCAGAAGCTACAAGAGAATTCAATGCTAATGTAAGTCAATATACTGTGTTTTAATACATAATGTAATAGTTTTTTATGATAGTAGTAAGCTGAGCTAGTTTCTGTCATTCTTACGGTGTACTTGGGTTGTTTTTCAGGGTAAAGCTACCAGAACTGCCCCCAAAGAACCCTTTCTTCAGCCTGAACAACGCCCGACAGATCACTGAGCGCATGAAAGGGCTCCAGAGGTTTTTGGAACAGTAAGAAAGATCTCACAGATCAATAATCATATGAACTTTGACTTGTTTCCTCACAAAAATGACAAAACTGGTGAATCACACTTTCCAAGAAGTCCGGTGTCACGTGACTGCTGTTTTCAACAAGCGACTGTTGTACAATACACTGTATGCAGCGGTCTAATTTGCTTGCTGTCCTAATTCTCCAGGATCCTCCAGAACCCTCTGCTGTTGTCCGACAGCTGCTTACATCTGTTCCTGCAGTCACAGCTCAGCGTGTCCAAGATGCAGGCCTGTGCTGCTGGGAGGACCCACTACTCTGTGGCCCAGGCGGTCCAGGGCTGCAGTGGCCTGAGGCGATTCCACTCGGAGGAGGATCTGCAGAAGGACCAAAGCATGTCCTGTGACTCTGACTCTGACAGGTATGGTAGTAGTTTGCTTTGAAGTCTCTTCCCTGTCCAAAAAAACATCATCCTTTAAAACCGTCAGTAAAGAGAGTCTATTACATTTAAAGACAGATATCTTTTTACTTGCCTTGTTAAAGGTAAGGCAGACATGCTTTTAAAGTCCCTGCAAGGAACTTCTAACTGGTTATGAAGCAGTCTAAATTTAATACTGATGCCTCACATCTTACATACATCAGCAAATGAGACCATCAGCGAGGAGACTGGAGATTGCTATCCTGTCTTTTATATTGCCTTTTCCTGGTCTGCTCAGTCAGTTGAAATGCTGCAAAATGCTTTACAGAACACAGACCAGAGCATGCTCTCTCTTTTTTTCTATCTATGGTTGGAAGCAGGAGGATATTATTCTGTAGATAATTTCAATATTTTGTGTTTATGGCTGAACTGGTGTTGCACAAATAATTGGCGTGTTGCTTTCACTTCTCCAAAACAAATGCTCATGCTAGACAAGATCTTCAGGATAGTAAGCAGTACCGCTTACGTCCACATGTGCCGCTACAAGCAACACAAAATAACAGTTCCTCGAAGGGACTTAAAGTATAGACTTACTAATACATTTTTAGTGACAAATGTTATGAAAACTTCCTCTGCCTTATTCCCTTATTTATAAAGTTTGATTCACTTTCCATTTCCTGTTCTTGCTCTTGTCATCCCAGCTCAGAGTGCAGGGATCCAGAGCCTCGGATTAAAGATTTGGCAATAAACAAAACAGAGAGCACAGCTTCACTTGATCTCATGGGAAGTAGCCAGGAGGAGACCCTCAGCTGCTCATTCGGATCTACATGAAAACAACATCATCAAATCACTGGTGGAAATGTTAAACCTGGCGAGGGAGAAAATCGCCTGTTACTCTGTACTACAGCACTTATGGCTGCTCCTAATTATTTCACTCATGATAGTTGTAACTTATTATTTTCTCATAGGGCATTTCAGTTGACTCATGCAGAGTAAACAGCCAATAAAAATGTACTTATTATATATCCATGAAGACAGGTTCATCAGTATGTTTTATTTGTACAGCTATAACGTTGTAGTAAAGATGTGCCTGAAGATGGCAGTGTTGTTTCATCCATGTGTTTGTATATTAATTTTTCTCCTGAACATATGCTGTAACTGTCCATATTTACGTCATAAACAAGCTTAACAGAAGCATTGTTACTTGTGTACAGGTTGTGTTTTGCCACATTTGTGCAGATAGCAAAGTAATATCTCAAAGCAGTGTCAGAATCATATCTCTGTTTTTGGCTGAACTCCCCCTTTCCTAATAGAGAGCAAGGTGTGGGAAGTTTGTCATCTGGTGGCTCCTGCAATACTAAGCAGTGTGATGTTTAATAGGGTCTCTGCAGAGTTTTCAGACAGCCCCCCTGTCAGGTGTGTGGCTGGTAGGAGGTCCTGTGGGATCCCAATGGACTCGCTCCTGTCTAAGAAGGCTACCAGGAAGACAGGCTACATTGCTCCCCACTGGACAAAATGCCAGCTGCACTGACAGGCCACCTTTTCTACCTGTCTCTCTCACTTTCTGTTTGCAGCAGCCTGTTCGCTACAGTCACATATCTCTGCATGTGTGTGTGCAATGAATATATACTCCCACTGTGAGCAGCACCATGCTTATGCAGAGGTAATGACCACTAAACAGAGTGATGGCAAACTGACATAAATTAGATTAGCTTTGTCTCTCTGCAGCCATGCTGGTGTTCATTATAAATTCAGAACAGACAAAAGGCTCATGTTGCAGAGAACAGAGAGGTGACGTCACCTCAGACCTGCTCTGCTACGAGCAGCGGAGCAGTTTGGACAGCAGGAAAGCCCACAAACTCAAATTGGGGGGTGGGATCTCTTCCCTGAAGATGTGTGGGTGTACGTGTGCATTCATGCGCATCCATATATGCTAATCTGGTATGTGTAGGTGTCTTCTTTTGTCAGTGCTTAACAATGTAAGGCAGAATTACCCTGCACTGTCAAACACTGTCAGTGCTGCAGAGCTTTGCTTCAGCTGGATATTTAAAAGAGGTTTGTGTCTCTAATACAGCCAAAAAACGCACTTATGGTGTTGAAATGAGGGCAGTTTTACACAAATGTGTGTGCATGTGCTGTCTTACCATTCAGTCTGACAATGTTCTAATAAATTTGATTATTGGTGTGAATTCAGTTTTGGGATCATGAGCAAATTTGACATTTTTCCTGCCTAAAACCTTCACAAAATATCATGTCAGATCACAAATGCAACTCAAATGTGATCTATTTATTTTATATTTTTACAGTAATATTGTGTATGTTACATGGTAGTAATTCCCAGTGACAAACACTGGATTCAGATTCAGGTTCAGACAACTTTATTTATACCACCAGGGGCAATTTGTGTGAACAGCTTGCCTTGCACACATACTACCATACAGGGACATAAATGCACAAAATAGAGGGCTAAAAAATAGAATAAGCATAAATTACAATAGAATAAAAAGATATGCCAAGGAGACCGGTGGGATAAGGAATCGATAATAAATACAACACAAGCTGTGTCACTGTCTGCATTCACTCTGACAGATGTGACTAGAAAATGCACAGAAAATCACTTACATGCTGCTGTCATATAGCAATTGTGGAGGAGTTTAATTATATGATTAAAAAAAGTAATTTGGGGTATTTTAAGAGACAATTCTAGTGGTTTCAGAAAAAAAGCTGTTTAAATTTGACCATTTTTAGGGCACCAAATAAAAAAATAAATAAAAACTTCAGCATTTCACCACTCCCTCATCCTTCAGACCAGCATGCAGGGAAATAAATTTTTACAGAAAGCATAAATGAAGAGTTAACCAAATAAATAAAATACACAAATTCCAAGTCATTAAAACATTTTAGAGACCTTCATTTTGGTTTCTGGTCAACATTTTATGAGAGTGGTGCGGGCTGCGTCGGGAGGACTTGTGACCTCAGTATTTCTAAAAACCCTGGCAGCATTACAGCTCCAGGGCAGCGAATGTAAGAGGTCGTTAAACTAAAATGTTGTTATGGGTTGTTATGCTAAAAATGTACAGTATGTCACAGACTTTTAGCAAGCGTTTTTGGAACAGTAAAAGATAAAGTCTGTTGTGAGTAAATCTCAAATGCACGAGTCAGTGAATTTGTTCACAGTTCTTTGTTGCAGTAAAGCCTTTTTTGTTGCAATCAAAACATTTATATTGCTGTTTCAGTCTGACCCATCTCATCTTTTAATGGTCTGAGATTTTGGTCCACTGCCTGTCTACTTTGAGCCACTGTAACCTGTCAGTGTGACTCTGCTGCCTTGACAATACTGACACATTTTAACCCATTAGATCAATTGGCTAACAGCTTCCTGCTTCATGTTGGGTGACCCCGAAGAGGTCAAATGGTGAAAACACAGGGAGTGAGTACATTGGCACTATTTTTTTTAGGGTGGATTTTGGCTGGAAAAAAATAGTCGTACATGAACAAGATAAAATCTGATTTCCATAAATGCTTTAGCTCAGTTTAATCTAATTAGCATGCTTATTGTTTGACACATAAAACAGGAGAGAAAGATGAAGGAAAATGGCCCCTGTGGGAAATGCCCATCTGCCTCAGACCAAGTCAGCATGTCTTTCTGCAGCGACAGCTCAAACAAACCCACCTCATTTCTATGGGCTCATGCTCGACTTACTTTCCCCTCTGTTGTGTAATTAATGTGGAATCGGGAAAAAATAAATAAATTTAAAAAATCAAAACAAATTGTCAAACTTGAATGTAACAACATGAAATCCAAATCAGAGTTTGTTTACGGAGCAGACTGCACAGAGCCAAAAACAAATGGAAGAATTGAGGGAGGTATGCTCCAGTGGAGGCAAATTACAGATAAATCAGAGGCTGCTCATGCATTTTAAGTGCCACATTATACAGAATCCATTAGTAGCAATAGGAGTTCAGCACCACTCGAGATATTAAATCTCTTTGCCTGCAACTCAGTGAAACCCGGATGAGTAAATATCAGAGAAGCCCAGCTGCACTGCCAAAAGATAAAGGATGAGACCTAAAGGAATGATGCCACAGTTAACAACAGTCCTATGATAAAGGCACGGGCTGCTGATACTGCTGTGCTGCTTGTTATGCAGCAAGACAATGACATTTCACTAGGGGCAGATGAAGGAGCAAGCTAAATGATCTGGAAGTCCGGGGTTAATTGAATTGTTAATAACTTATGCCTCTGCTCAGAACATTTTTCAAGGTCTCCCACATTTCATGCCAATACTGAGCGCCGATTTACCGAGGGCCACAAAACTTCCACAACCTGAAAGCCAAAAAAAAGGATTTTCAGACATTACATCTGTCCTTGTAGCTGTGTGTGCCTGTGTCTTCATGTGTGTATGCGTGTGTGTGTGTGTGTGTGTGTGTGTGTGTGTGTGTGTATGTGTGTGTGTACCCAAAAGCAAACCCTATATTATAACACCTGCCTCAATCTGGTGTAAAAAAAAAAAAAACTTCTTTGACTCAAACATTTTTCTCTGTCACTCAGTTGTCCCAGATGGAAATGAGCTGACTTGTGAGCTATCCATCATTTATCAAACCCAACATCCCCAGCACCTCTCCTCAGTTCTGCATGGCTTTTTATCTGCTATTTCCCCTCCACATGCTGTTGCCTCTTGGTGCATGGATGTAGCAATTACTGGGAACGGGTGTGATCACTGTAGCACGGCGAGCAACAGCTTGCTGTTTCCTGGAACCAGGGCTGATCTGCATGAAAGCACCTCCTCTGCCTTAAACACACGAGCCTGAGGGGGAAAAGGGAAGTTGAGATCACTGCTTCATAATTTCCTGAAATAATATAGTGTGTAAAATCAGACATGTTTCCGTTGGAGTGTACAGCCACAAATAAATAGAGAAGGACAGGTCTTGTGTAGAGATAACATGTCCACATTTAATGTATACATAATGTATATGTCCACAAATATTCTTTAAAAACATTTCTCTACATTCATATTGAATAAACAGGATGCTAAAGGTTATAAATAAGCTCAGACAAGAGTATGAACTCTGAAGTTAAAAGTGTGTGTTTCAAGATACCTTCCTTTTGCTCATCCTCTTATGGATGTGTGTCTAGGCACAAGGGAACAGCCCCAAGATCGTGTGAGAATAACAGCCCTTCCCGGCTAATGTCTTGTTAGAGATGAGGAACAGGTAGAGAGGGAGCGCTTTGGTTAGACCCAGTCTACTGAATGGAAAGAGGCCCAGTGGTGGCAGCGAGAGGACAGCAGCGGATGGAGAAACAAGGGGAGAAAAAATGGAGGGGTAGAGGGCACCGTCTCTGGAGGCCTCTGTGCTTCGCTGCCAGTGTGTGTAAATCAGCAAGCAGCTCACGGCTGCAATGAGGTAGAAAATAAAAAAAACATAAAAATGTCCGAGTGAAATAAGAGGCAAGGAGGAATCTTTTATGATGAGCCTAAATTCTCCTTACTCTGCAGTAGATCCAGTGGCCGGCTCAGCTTGTCTTCTCCAGGCACCGTCCATCATCCCAGTGTCTGCATATAGCCACAAATTACTCAAATTACCCCACCTGCTATTCATGCAATACATATGTAATGAGGAGCCTAAGTTCACATTATTATCATTCATGGTATGTTAATAGGTCCATGTCAATTTCATTAATATGCACAAAAAATAATGTGGACCAAAACCAGAATGTCTGAACTTTCTGCAGATGTGGTTTCATACACATGAAGTTTAACAGCATGTTGAAAAATGGTGCCATTGAACATTTTTCATTATCTGAGTGTGGAAGGTCATTCAGGACCTTTAGGAACACCATAACAATCTTAACTCAAAGGTCTGATTATCAGCTTTTGGAGCTGTCAAACCGCTCCTCATGGTCTTCTTCAATCAGGCAGGTTTAGGTGCCACCCTGTAATCAGTATTGAAGTTCCATAGTTGAAATCTAAGAGAGGCAGTGTGTTTTTCTCAAAATTCAAAATGGTGGAAAATGTCATCACCAAAAGCAATGGGTCCTTGAGACAAATTTGTTCCTTGTGATTAATGGAATATGTGAGCAAAGTTTCATGACTCTAGATCAAATGGGGCATGAGATATGCCTGTTCAGGGTTTGCTCTTTCAGCTGTTTGCTATAACATCATCCTTTGGCCAGTCGACATAAAATTTGTGCCATGGCCTCTTGGCATGATCCTCTACCAGTGCGCCAAATATCACAACTTTTGATCATACAGTTCCATGGGCTGCCATAGACTTCAGTGGTCAGAATAAAGTTTAGTAATAATAATAAGAAATGATCAAAACGCTACAGGGGCTTAACTGCTCCCAGTAACACCGCAAGGACAAAAGAGCAACCCATCTCCACCATAAGCATATTAAAAAGCACAAAGAAACTGAGATACAGCAAATTCCAAATCACAACTCCACACTTTATGTAATGTCGTTTATCCCTATTTCAAGAATGCTCAGCTAATCTTATCAGTAAAATGATATAAATAGCCTATATCTGGAAAAAAACTGTTTCTAACCGTTTCTAACACTGCCACACATGATCAAATGTATTAGTCAGTTGGTAGATATTCAGCAGCGGCTGTCGGCAGTATTACATAGCTATCACTTACGGAAAGTCTTTGAAGGAACATGAGAGAACGTCTAGAAAAAGGTCAAAGAGGCCAAAACATCGCCAACAAGGCTGTGAGTGCATCAGTCAAAACTGCAAAATGACTCAGTAAAGAGAAACAGTTTGGATCTTATCTGCCAGAGACAATCTGCACTGACAAAAGGAACAGCAGAAAATTGAAGCTAATGACTGGGGAAGGTTAATACAATAAAAGATACAATATATAATACTGTGTGTGTTGTTTGATAAATACCTCTACAGGGTATTAAGCCACAGTCACAGCAGAGATGGACTAAGTATAAATCTTTTGTCATGATGTGCAGTAGTCAGGATTATATAAATATTAAGTCGACCAGTGCAAACTCTGCCTCCAGTCCTTTACGAAATATTTGACTCGCCACCAGAGAGTGCGGAGGTTTTCTTCTCTTGTAGTTTGTACATTCATTCAAGTGTAAAGATGTACAATATCCTATTTCAATCTGCACTTGATTTTTCACAGCCCTATCCACATAATTCTTAAGGAGAATATAAAACCCCTTGATTTCAAATTGGGTTTACAGTTTAAAACTGTCAAATTTAAGAATTAGGACTCTGAATCTGGCTTTGCAACCAAGCATGTACAAATTGTGTGCAGTTGCAGCCTTTAAACTCCTCCTCTGGTTGCTTAAAACCACAGAAAAACTGATATAATACTGAACTGTTACCCAGATGACATTAGTTGATGTAATTCTGCCCATGTGCATGTCACTCTACACTGACAAGCAGCTCCCGTCTAAGCACTAAATTAGCACAGGTTGGCTTGGCAGGACCTGTGCGTGGAAACATACCAAAGCTGACATAAAGCAGGAGTGAAGGCAGCAATCTGCTATATTCAGTGTCTCGGTTAGCCCAGCAAGCTCCCGTAACTCAACCCTCGTGCCTTTACTTCCTCTGTCAGGGGACTGCCTGACAAAAAAAGCTGCTCTATTAAGAGCTGACACTGAGATGGCACCTCTCAACCTGAATGTGGGGTCATTACAACCTAAGGCATCTAACTCTGTGTGGGGTATGAGAGGAGAAGAGAGGGAGAGCAATGTGCCTGGATTGGCAGGCATTCAGCCTCAGCAAGGTGTAAAAAGGCAAAACGAAGAGGGTTGTAATTACAGTTAGAGCCTTTCTGGCATCTCTGACCTCTCCTGATTACAAACTATCCTCCCAGACCATCCAGGGTCATTACTCACCTCACTAACTAGTAGAGTAAATCAGTGGCGGAGTGCTGACCTGATATTAGAGCCACAGACAGAGAGTAAACAGGGCCAGAGTACAGAGGCTGGCTCCCTGTAAATAATCTGCGAAGGGATGGAGCAGGAGCGAGGCGTAGGAGATGTTTATAGCAGGTGGACAAACACCTGTCACTTTGATAAGCCTGATTTATCCTGAATGACATGTCAGCACATAGCTCTACGTTGTCTGACAGCCTGGCCTGCCAACCCCCGACACCCTGGAACATGAGAGCTGTTTGTGAGAGTGATGCATACAGTGAGCGAGAGAGGACGAGCACTTCTAACAGCTTCATCAGCATAAAAAACACAGCTGGGACATGATGGGGTTGAAGCCAGCATCCTCCAGGGGGTTGATGGGGATGTTTTCGAGGACGTTTAAACGGTGGAGCCACTTGTGTGTCCCCTCTTGCTCCTGAGATAAACAGGTCTTCAGGTCATCTCTGTTAGCAGCTTGTGGAGGACAATTAACAAGAAGGAAGACACTGGTGACACGTGAGACGTGGGTGTGGTGCTCTTAATAAATGACCTGTCTAAACCCATATTTACTGGCCTGCCACCACCCCTCGTCTTCAGCCCATAATTTTACACATTAAATGTTAAAAAATCGCTAAAAGTAATGAAATTCTAGACCTCAAATTCCAGAAATATGGATTTTTCCGAGCAGCCTGTGGTGATCTTCGTTAGCTTTCACTTTAAATGCATCACGTCTTCTCGCATTGTCACAAGCCAGTTGAGGAATCCTTAATTTGTCAGCTGCCATGAGTTACGCTAACAGAAACTGACCTCAATTAAGAGTGACTTGCATTTAAAAAGTGTCTGTTTCAGATTTTAAGATTTAGACCAGGGGGGGAGAGGCTTTAATGGAATGCTGACAGAGAGCCAGTTTGAAAGGTAATACATTTCCTGCAAAATGCCAAGGGATAGCACATAAATAAGGCAGTGTTATTCCTGACAGAAACTCTCTATGAAGCTGTGCTGTGATCTACGGCCAGGCGACCCGGTTAAAGAGCAGCAGAAACAGCTGACAGCTTGATCAAGATTACCTCTCTAAAGTGGTATAGATCAAATCTTTGGCCTTCTACCCACCTCATGGGTGATGGTATGAAATGGTGATGGTCCATGATGACACTCAACAAAGATGAGCAGCTATCAGTGTGAGTAGGGGGGATATTAGTGGACTGATAATGTCCAGAGAGTTTTTTATCCAAAAGGGTTCACGTGAATGTAGGATGACCAGTAAGGTACAAATTTGTGATTGTTAGGCTGTGTACAAATAAACATACCTGAGCACTAAATTATCAGTGTAAAATGACTATGAATGTATTCTGTCTTGAAGGGAAAATTAGTTTTATATTTCTATCATCTTTCTCAGCAAATCTAACTTTATTTATTATATCTCAACAGCTCAATCTATATATATTTGGCCGTGAAAAGTGTATTTTTATGGTTGCAAGTATTAATTAGTGATATTCTGGTATCATTAGTGTAATTTAGTGCTGACTAGATTAATGGCACTTTGGCATTTATCTATGAAACATTATATCTTGATGTTAAATTGCAATAAAAGAACCTGTATTTTCTGAGGATATGGCTGTCCAAATGTAACGTGGGGGGATGGAAGCGTAGTTGACATCCATTAAGGAAATCCTTTATTGGCACATAAAAATGAGAGGCAATATTTAGCCTTTGGCGACCTAACCCATAGCCTAATATTTTTTTTTAAAAAAGGAGTATTACGGGAAAATATCAAGCTATGTCAGCAGTAACAAAATATTTGTGTTATTATATTACATCTGGAATTTAAAACAAAACAAAACAAATTTTAAGTGTTTTATAATCAGCCAAAATGATGGAATTACACACATTTAGATGGCGTAAGTAATGTTCTCCGCTCACTGAATATCATATTGTTTCAAGACATCCCTTCCTGCCCTAAAACAAAGCATTTCCTCTATGTAGTATATTCAATAACTAATTATGGTAATTCATTACATCTCCAATTAGCAGAGAAGCTTTATCGCTGCACGATACGGTAAAGGGAAGGATTTATGTTGGCTTTGAATGTCACCCAGAGGACAGAGGACGAGCTCATCACTCAACAGGAACAAAACAGAGAGACAGGAGCGAGGAAAAAAAATGAGGGAAGAGGAAGAAAAAGATACAGTGAGTTACTGGTTAATGAATGCATTTTCCTTCCCATTTTCTCACAACCTTGAGGAAACCTTGACAAACACCCCTTTTGTCCACAGCAAACCAAAAAGAAACATATTACCAGAACAGATAAAACTGTGAAACAACTTTGGTATTTTAGCCAGGAGGCTGTAAAAAGATATGAATACAGTATGTATGAAACCTCAGTGGAATATGCCCAGCTCACACCACCACGCCTGCTGTCAAACAGCCCCTCAGAGGGTGATAAGCATCCCCTCTATCTGTGAGGGTGGCTGTCTTATTAGTGCACCTCAGCCAACCATCTGCCACGCTGTGATCCTCTGCCCAGCAAAGTCTCTCAGGCGCCATAAAAAAAACCAAGCGTGTCCCTTTGAAGCTTGGAACAAAAGTGCTGTCCAGATAAATAAACCCATTTCAAAAAATGTAACCAAGAGTTTGTGCCTGGTATAGTATGTTTGGTGTGTCTGCACAGGATTGCATATTGACAGCGGCCTGATGTTAACTGCACAGCATTACAGAAGGAAAGTAAAATTATTCAGAAGGTTGAAAATTGTTGATAAAAACACTTACGCCTCATGTGTGAGCATGCTAAGGGTTTATTTCCCTCCAAAATACTTGATCACATTAGTTTTTTAATTAATATCTGTTATTAATCTTCTCTCCCCTCCTCTTGTTAACAGTCACTGTAGATTCAGTTTGTAAACAATATGTGTCCCGAGACGACCACATAAAGCAAACAAACAAAGCATGTTGTATTTTTTGCACTGAGCATCTCTGTCACAAAGGTAATATAATCTATGACCTTTGAAGAGACTCTATTGCCACCTTGTGGCTTAACTTGCAGGTTAAACAATAAAAAAAAACCCTGATACATCACATGTTCAAAACTTTTATTTATTTTGCCATTTGTAAATACAAAATTTGCCAAAAGCAGAGCATGAAATGCTGTTGTGGAAAACAGATCTTGGTCAGAAAGTAAATACAAACAATCAGCACAAAGTGCAGATAGATACTGCAGAAGATAAATCTTAAATATGCAGTTCAGTCATATAAAAAATAAAGTCATCAGGGGAGATGGGTGACAATGAACCTGAAAGTGACACAACACAGCAGTTAACATTTAGTTGAATCATTTCAGTTACATGCCGTGTTTCAGGATTTAGATCCTTTAGTTTTGAACTGAGCAAACAAAATGTTACTATTACAGGCATGAAGTTTGAGCCACTTACATGCCAGGTGCGGGTAGATGCTATTTATAGAACGTAAAGCTCCATCAGGTAGTCTTTGGGAACGATTCCTATGCTTCCATTCTTCTCTCCAACCCACCAGCCATAAATCTGGTACTCCTGTAAACAGGACAAAGTGGAGACAGGCTGATAGAAGTGTGTAAAACAAAGTACATTTCTTAGAGCGTTTTAATGGATGTAGTCATCACTGAGCACTGAATGAATAAGATATCACTATCAGACCAGAAGTTGAGGTTTATCTTCAAATTGACTGATGGCAAAGGTAGGTTACTGTATATGAGAACAGACAGCAGCAATATTACTTTGAAAAACTTTTGTTTTGAAGGTCTCGAGACTTGTATGTCTGCCAGATGAACTCAGAATTAGCATGGACATTGTATTCTGGTGGCTAATGTTTAGGATGCCAACCATAAAACACAACGTTCGCCACTTGTATCACGTCAGGGACCTTTGTCATTCTCATCTCTCCTGCCCTTTTTTCCCTCATGATGGCATAAATGATTCCACGTTTTCCGATTCTTCCCGCCTCCACAACAACACCTACAACCAATCAACAACTTTATATTTCCTGCTTCCTGTCTACACTGCACGGTGTCAGTTTTGAGATTGCACAAACTGCACTCTCCACACAAAAAGCCTCAGTGTGCATAGAGCACATCACACATAAATCTGTCATGGCATGACAAGTAATAGCTCCAAATGGTTGTCGGCATGCTGAGATGAGAGGGGGACACTGTGAGTGGAGATCTGAGACAAGAGGAGAATACCCCTGTCTCTCTCTCTCTCTCTCTCTCTCTCTCTCTCTCTCTCTGGCCAGGAGCCTGACCTCACATCAAAGTCCTCCAGGACGTGAATCAACACTGAAGATCACACTGTGACAAGTCTGAAGGAAGAGAAACCTGCACAGTGTTTCAAATCCATATCAAAACTGAAGGACAAGGAGAGACCACATCTGTGTCCAGTTACTCCCAGGAGAGATGAATGGATGTAAGTGATCAAATGGTAGAATCAGACACATGAAGCTGTGATAATAATGGAGATTACTAGCATTGGTGGTTGTCTGATGGGCCCGTCATAATGTCAGATAAAAAGGTGCTTAAATTACTATCCATGTCCAAATTTATACACGGGACATGACTACAGTAAAAGTCATTAGTGCGTCTAAATTATCAACAGAATTTTAAACATCACAGGGAAATAGAAAATGTCACACTGGTTTCATGCTTATGTCACATGATTAAAACGCCATTTCAAGAGCCCCTGAGGCATAATACAGCAGATTGACATTAGGTGTGTGTAAGAGAGTGTGTGTGCACATTATGACTTCCTGCAGCCGGCCTTTGAAACTCACAACACCTCATTGTGCAGTTCTGGCTGACAAATAAGTCGTGCTTGAGTGAGCGCGGGACACAACACGAGAACACTTCTGCAGAGCTGTGGAGGACTGATAGCAGCACACACTGTGACAACACGCACATTAACACAAATAACCTTAACTGGATGTTTTAGTGCTCCATAATTGTTGGACTTTTATCAAATGAACCCTCCACAGCTGATGCATCAGTTTACAAGCACATTTTGTGCAACAACAAATCTGCAGGCAGGTTCAAAAATGGCTTAGACAGGGTTTAAATTTAATCAACCAATCCAGCCAACTGTGAAAAATGTTGTTGACAAAAACTATGATGACAACGGTTAGTTTGTCCTCATAAATTACTTTTATTTAGTTAAAGTCCTGTTTTTGTCATTGGAAAAAAACTTGCATAGAAAATTATCACATTAATTATTTATCCAAGAAATTATCATCATTCCAAACTTTTCCCCCTGATCATTTTTGTCTTTTTTTTCATTTGTTGGGAAAAGTGTCGGAGGATCACATCACAGCTTTTGTCATCAAAAATGATGTTTTATTAAGTAGTTGTGTCCATTTTTATCAGAAAAAAAAAGTTTTGGGAAAATCAAAGACAAAAATATTTGTTAACGAAATAAACTCCTTTTCAAACTCATCCCTCCTGAACATTTTTACCTGCTTTTTCTCCTCGATGAATTTCTCAGTAAATTTCCTCATAGTCTGTCATCAAAAGTGACTTTTTCATTTAGATGTGTATCAGTGAAAATTTGTTGATAAAAACTGGCAAATTATTTATCAGCATATTTGAAACTGTTCTAACTCATCCCTCTCTCATGTTTTTATCATGTTTTTAGTCATCTGTGTTAATTGAGTTCATCTTAATTTTTTGTCAAGAATTAGTTTTTATTTAGTTAAGATTCTTGTTTTCGGCAGTGAAAAAAATATTGACGAAAATGCTTTAACACTGTGTGTAACTTAAGGTAAGTGAGACGTTCCATCTATTAGTTTTATGTGCTGTGACTTGAATTGGGGGGAGGTGGTGAAGCAGATCCGGACAACACACTCTCCTTCACTTTCAGTCAGGCCCTATAATCAACACCCAGGTTCTGACTGGGGGGTCCCGCAGCTGTAACACTACTGCTATTTCTGGCCTGTGGGACGGGGGAGGGACGCAGGGAGGAAGGAGAATGGAGAAAAGGGAAGGAGGGAGCGGTTGGGGGAGAAGGAGTCGACTGTCCGTTAAGCTGCAGCTGGCTGCTGCAGTCCAGACAGGTTTTATGGTCATTGCCCTCGCAGCAGGCCACAACCCCCAACACCAAGGTTTCAGCTAATGGCACTCCCAGTCTGAGTGAAAGGGCAACTTGATTCCTGGTCCTTTTCCACACAAGATGAGGGAGCAATAAACAGGCATTTGGCCATTGAGCACTGATGGGTCTGTCTGCTTTGTGCATTTGTTTCCTTCCAGTAGTGCTGAATCAATTAATCAATTAGCTGGTCAATGGAAAATTAACAATTTTAATAACCCATTACTTTCACAAGACAATATATAAGAGAATGTGATGCCTTCGTATTCACATTTTGTATCAAAACTTAAAATCTAAAGATGTCACTTTAAGCTCTGGTTTTGATATGCATTGTCCTCATTTTCTGACATTTTATAGACTAAACTTAAAATCTGTGATTCAGAAAAACATACAAATTAATTAATCTGAAAATAACTGCTGTTAGCAGCCTTTTTTTGTTTTGTTTTGCTCCAGACTAAAAAAGAAAGATGAAATTATTCATGTTTTTACACATGATGTTTGGAGCTGTTTTTAAGTCTTCATGACCTTTGGGTGCCACTAGATGGCAGACTTGAATTTGGAAACGGACCTGGCCGGTGGACAACACTCTCAGTTGACTCCATGCTCCACAGAAACCAAACCAGACAGGAAATATAGCCAGTCTAGATGGTGCTCATTTCACACATTTCTGTTTTTTTAACATCAACCACAGAGTCCACATGCATCTGTAAAACTAGAAAATTCCTTCACTAATTTGCTGTGGGATGTTCAAAAACAAGCTTGTTAAATGTATCACAACAAAATCCAAGTCATTCATGTGAACCAGTGAAGGACAAAAGGGCTCCTGTTTGGGTACATAATAAGAGGTAAAGAACGGCCCCTCAGTTCTCAACACCTGGCACCCATGCATAGGTGAAAAGCTTCGGAAATTGTGCGTCCACTACACGTCCACACCTGCTCTGAATAGAGTGGCGGACTGAGCCTGGGCTTCCTGAGAACACACATTCCTATTTGCCGAGGTGAGGGAGATGTCTGAGAGGTGTGTGGGCTGAGAGCTGCTTGCCGCCTGGCATGGCAGCGGCGGCAGCAGCGTGCTGAAACAGTCCAGATGGAAGTGATGGAATGGCACCGTGTGCCAGTTAAGCCCAGCCTCCGCCAAGAGCACTAAAACAGTTTCCGTTGTTACACAACTAATCCCCATCACAGTGCCAGAGAGAGCGCCCAACCCAGTCTGCCTCTTACCATCAGCCGTCCACCTCCAGGCGGTGGGCCAGATGCTGCCAGTAAAGGATATGAACAGACAGTTCCTCTGAGGGCCTAGAAATAACTCACCTAGGTGGTCTGAGGCCAGCAGAGCCACTCCGACTACAAACCTCAGCTCACAACTTTTGCATGATATTTGGGTTTGGGCTAATATTGGCTTTAACATGCCTCAAGAAAACATTCATTCAGGAAGAATTCAATGGATGACGCTCTGGCAAGAAGGATTCCTCTAACATTACCTTGCTTAGTATGTAGATGGCATCTCCACGTTTGAAGGACAGCTCATCCGGGAAGTCTCCTACACAGTCCCACAGGCCCTGGTAGTAGTTGGAGTAGTCTGTGCTCTTATCAACTGGATAAGAAGAGGAAAGCAGATGATAATGGATTCTGTGATTTGATTTTCCCTGAGAGTAATCACATTTAGTGGTCAGGTCTGACACAGCAGTGACTGCACATGTGCGGCAAAACCAACAGGAGGCAGTGGAGAACCAAAAACAGAATTGTAGGCAAACTGTAAACTAAGTTCATACTTTGTTAATTCTGAGCAGGTTGGGAGTTTGTCATACTGAATGCTCACATTGGGAAAGTGATGGACACTATTCTCCGAAATTGCAATGCACAAAGGAGATGAAGCAGAAGCTAACAACTGGGAGAAAATATAACTAACAGTGCATGCAGCTGAACAAGCACGATACCCCAGGAAATGGGAAAAAAGCTGCTTCTGTTATCAGCTGTTTATTTGCTATGTTGAATTTGCTGTGTTATCGTAAAGACATCCATTACTTGATCACCAGTAATTAATCTGCAAACATAACTGATTCACAGTTTCAGTCATTTTTAATCAAAAAGTTCTCCCTCCAGTGAGAGGATTTGCCATTTTCCTGAAACTATTTTACATTATTCTCTAATATTTTGCGTTTAAAGCAATAATGACGATGATTGTTGTTCGCAGCTTCATTGTAATGCTGGAGTTTTCTTTAAATGACCTGCAAAAGAAGGGGTAACTCTAAATATTACCAGAAATATTCCCTTTACAACGAATAAAACGGTGGTTTCTTGGCAGTTATTATTTCCCACCTCTCAGCCTGTTTATCGATGTAAAGTGGGAACATTACAAATTTGGAGGACATGGCTTGTTATATTCCTGGAATGTTTCTATAGATACAGCAGACTGAGGTAGATAGCAAGGTACTTTTGCACCAACAGAACTTTAATACATCACTTATTAGAAAAGGAAGTTGGCTTGATAGTTATTACCAGCATTGTGTTAACTTTCAGTTGCACATGTTTAGAAATGTCCTCTTTCAGTGTCACTTCTTCTTTACTGTGGCTTTGCCTTCAGTCGTCCAAAAAAAAAAAAAAAAGTATGACAGTCCAGCCTTACCCTCTGTGTGCACAGTGAAAGTACTACACTCTCCCCCACAAACTAAATATACCACCTCTGTCTATGCAGTCTTGAAACCAGACACACACTTCTGTGCTGTGTACCTGCAGGAGGAGGAGCAGGTTTGCTCGCTGGCTCCACCTTTGGAGGAGGCTTTGCAGGAGCAGGAATCTCATCCTCTGAAGAAACAAGCAAAGATATTTGAAACGAATATGCTTGGAATTAAAAAGTTATGATTCCCTATTTAATTAGTGGGCAGGGAAATATTCAGTGGCAGAAAAAAAAACCTCTGAATTAAACAAAAACGTGACAGTGATGCATGCAATTTGTTCATGTTCAGAAAGAGCATACACTGTATACAGATCATCACAGTAATAAAATGCTTGGTCAGACCTGGAAGCTCTTCATAGATGTCATCATCGATCTGCCCAACATCATCGTACACTTCCTGTTCCTCCTCTTCCTCTTCTGGGATGATGCCTGTCATATCTACAAACAGGGGAACATAGTAGCTTTAACTGTGTTATGAAGTACTTAGTGAAATTTTGCTTATTTTTGTGTTTTCATTCACAAAGAAACAAATGTTGCTGCTTCTGACATTATACCATAAAGCATAATAATGAGTTTTATGTCTGAAAACAGTTCAAACCTTTCAAAACAAAGTCTATCTGTTTCACCCATTCCTCCGCCTCCTTCACTGATGACGCACAAAACTGTGATGAAAGAGGAGAGTAAATGAAAAGTGCAGTCAGTGCATTATGCAGCTCCACACATATTAATTAACATAAACAAATAATACTGCATTTATGCATGGTAAAATGTTCCACACGGAAGACCCTGAATATGAGAAACATTCTCAGACTTTTTAAATATGTGTGTTATGTTGAGCCATGGCAAAGGCAGCAGTGTCAAATTAATGAATAGGTTTAAAAAAAAAAAGGCAATTTAATGAAGTGCATGTACACACATGCCTTTCCAAGTCTTATACATGGCACATCTCAAGCTTGATTTGTTTTTAAATTTATCACGTATCCACATGGAGCAGTAATGACTCGAACCGTCGCCGTGAGACGAGCGTACTTGATAGAGTCGCTTGTCTGGAGCGGAAACGTCAAAGCAGCAGTCTTTCTTTGAGTCTTTCCGTAAGGTGTTGTTCATTTTGACAGTGTAGCCGTCGATACTGAACTCCCCCTTCTGCTGCTTGTCTGGTTACAGGAAATTAAAACATCATCATTAATAGTTCAGATTAAACAACTGTCAAAACCTGGTAGGCAAAACCACAATAAGATTCATAACTGACTGGAAAAAGTACCTTTTTCACTGCCATAATAGTAGAAGATATTATGGCTTAAAGCACACCATCTCTTCTGCCACTCAGTGCCAAAAAAGCTGTGATCTGTGTGGGGAAAATTCACAATACAATAAATAGTTTGTTTTTCAGGGAAAATTAGAGCTGTGTGTTGTACTGGAACTGATAAAAATTATAAAAAAGCCAAAAAAATTGTCATGCATGGATGATTGTCCCGTCTTTGTAAGACATAATGTGTCCTAAAAAACATTTTATATGTATGTCATCCTTTTAAAGGTCCAGTGTGAAGGATTTAAGAGGACCTATTTATAGAATATAGCAGAAATGGAGTATAATGTTCATAAGTATGTTTTCTTTACTGTATATTTGCCTGAGAATAAGAATTGTTGAGTTGTGATGACCTCAGAATGAGACCTTTATATCTACAAAGGGAGCAGGTGCTCTTTCACAGAGTCCACCATGTTTCTACAGTAGCCCAGTATGGACAAACCAAACACTGGCTCTACAGAGGCCTTTTGTGTTTTTTGCAATTTTTGCAGCCACCATTGGTTCTCTAGGTCTAGGATATTTAATCATGTGCAATCTGCAGCTTCACTGCTGGGTGCCACTAAATCCTGCACACTGGACCTTTAGCATCTAGGTTTTTTTAGGAAAAACCCAAACCTAAAAGTGAAAAAGCCAAAACTGTAAGGGCAAAATGCACATTCGAGTGGATAACCTATGAATTGAATGATGTACAGCATGTCCATGACAGACAAAAGTTTGAACATTTAACTCTTCAGAGCACCCACCCTTTCTGCGCTTCTCCAGGTATCCCGCTTTAAAGACAGATGTCAGGTCCTGAGCCGCCACAGGTGGGGACTGCTGGGCACCTAGAAAAGAGTCGAGGGAACCCAACAGAGTGTGTCCAGTGTCCTCTCTGAATACATCATCCTTTCAATGTGCTTTTAATACATAAAAGTGAAAATAACATTTGTTTTTAAATGGTAAAGGATAAGCAGACTAACTGTGCTATGATGTTGACTGATGTTTAAACAAGTAGTATGATCCATAGAGAGGCGCCACTAACATTATGCTTCTATCTGGAGGAGATTCCTCTTGCACTGTGCAGCTTCAATGCAAATGTTCAACTGCTGTGTCAAAGTTGCTTTGTGTGAGAGAGCAGCCATAAAGCTGGCAGCTGCTTATAGCCCATAAAACCCAGACCCCTAATCACCATTTCACAAGGATTTCCCTGATACTATTATGAAAAAGTAAACACAAAACATTGCATAGTTTGCCATGATGGAGCACACAGGGTTAAAGCTACTGTAAACTGAGGAATGTTTTTTCTCAAACTGCAGCCATGGCAGTAATTTTCAGTCCCCAGACTGTGGCTGAGAGCAATAAAGCATGCTCTAGCTGTCAAAGGGGTGGAGTGAAAGAGGTGGTGGGAGTAGCAGTTGTGCCCCCAAATTGCTTCCCAAGTATGTTGCCAAGTTACAGCTGGAATTTCTCCCTCACTGCGCCACTCAAAGTCACTTTCTCCAAGAAGCAGACCCCGAGATTTGTGTATTTTCATGCCAAGGAGCAATTTTCAATACTTTAATCCCGCAGCTTGTTAGCAGTTAGCAGGTCAACTTTGGGCGTCTGCTAAGTGGCCTGTGGCTTACCTTCACAAGCCTCTTCATCCTTGTCTGTGCGCTCAGACTGCAGCGATCCTCCATCGTTGTTGCTGTCAACTTCTTCCTCATCATCTGAGTCATCTGCAGCTATTGGAGCAAACAGTGTTGTGAAGTAATGGAACATGTTGTGGTGTAACACAGTGGTTCCCGGCCTGTTGCGTGTATATGTTGAGGTGTAAGCAGTTCATTTGAAGGGTCTTTTTTTTAACTTGAAAAAAAAAAAGATAAAAATCAGAAATAAGAAATTTGGGGGGGGTGGGGGGAGGTGCCTTATATTCTGTGTATGAATCAGCATTTGTGGGAGATGATACATTTCAAGGGATTCACCCTGGTATGATAAATTTCACTCATCTTGTGACCGATTAGACTCATGTGGTGACCTCTTGTGTGGGTCTTGACCCCCAGGTTGGGAACCACTGGTGAGATTTAAATGTAAACCCATGAAGAGTGAAACTAACACTCACTTTTGTCCTTGAAGTCTTGTGGGAAACTGTTGGGGAGACAGTAAACGGATGTGTTTTACATTGTGCATAAGAATCTTAAAATATTGGCTCATAGAAACAGGACATACCTCAGCTTGATCTCTTTAATCCGCTTGATGAAGGCTTCCCTCCTCTCCTTCGCCCTCTTGCTTAAACTTTCCCCTTTTAATCCATCACTGAGGAAGTTTTCTAGATCTAAACAACAAAAAAACAGATGGACATTCACACTATAGCAACTCTTACTGATTGTGGGGTTTTATTTTGCAGTCAGGTGGCCCACTGCTGCATGTTATCATTCCAAGCACAACAACAACACACACACACACACACACACACACACACACACACACACACACACACACAACCCCGCAGCTCACAGCTCCATTGTCTGCCGGCTTCTCCTCAGCAGGAGTGAGCAGCATGAATGAAAACAGCCCCGGACTGAAACTGAAGTCATCCATATTGAGTCTGCGCTTCCTCTTTTAACCAAAGCTCTCTTGAAAACTGAACCTTGTGCTGCAAACAAGAACGACCAAACAAAAACATAGGCTAAATAAATGTTTGATTTTTGTTGCTGTTGTTTTTCTTACCTGAGATGAGTGTCGTTAACTCCTCGGGGATCGGGCGCATTGTACTGAGACTTTTCTCCCGGCAGCGACGGACAGTCCGGCGGGGGAAACTTCATGCGACACGGAAGCAGCGGCTCCGAGACACGGAAGTTGATGTGCTAATTATTTATCAGTGACCACACAGTTCTCGAACCCGCCTGTTGTTTGACACCCACACTGACGTTTATAGCTCTACCAGCTGTGTGTGTGTGTGTGTGTGTGTATGTGTGTGTGTGTGTGTGTGTGTGTACTTTACTGCCACTGATGACGGGAAGTTGATGCTTAAACGAAGCAACGGGTCTTTACAGAGTAATAAAGTCATCGGATAACGCACGATCATATTTTTGATTGATTCTAGATAATATTTCTCCGGCACTCAAGTCTGCTCGCTGTGACTGACTCACTGTACCCTTTTTTTAACAATGATGCAAGCGCTTTGAGTTTATGAGCATGTCAACACTGTAAATCTGAACACAGACATCATCAGTAGTTGAAAAGGCCGTTATGTAAAACGGTTTTTTTAGGCTCTTGTGCCAGTCTGTGATACTTCTGCTGCGCTGGTTTATTCCTAAATGGCATCTTAAACACTTGCAGCATCGTTTGCATGTGGCTGCAATCACTTTATATTGTACAATAAATGAAAAACACAATTTCCCATCATGTCTGATGTGATCAGTGAACCAGGACTTGCAACAGGGAACAAAAACACCCTCACTTCTTATATCAGGTGAAAAATGCGCCTCCTGGTGTATTCAGTGACATATTGTTTATAGGAGTGTCAGTCATTCATTAGTCATCTTTTGACAGGCAGGATCAGCAAATCCAGGTTGAAGGACGGAGTCTTTGAACTGTATAGCCTGTTGTTTTGGAGAACTGAGACAGAAATGTCAGTGCAGCTCAGGGCTGTGTGAAGAGCTCCAGTTTGTACTTCAGCTGCAGGTGTAGATGATGTTTGTCAGTGCTGGCAGACACACAGACTCTCACCTCACAAACATTTTATTTACTTCAGGTTATGTCCAGCAACTCTGGGAATACTGACATTAAACAATGTCTACTCAAGTCTAGGGTACAATATATATATATTTTTTAAAAAAACAAAGCACATTGCATTGCTCCTTTTTCCGTACACTTTTCATTGATTGAGTCGTGAAGTTTTATGGATTTGTATTCAGAATCATACTGAGAAAAGGAGCGCCAGACAGTCGGGATGTCGGGTGACTGTCGTGCAAAATAGGCTACAATCGCTTTCCTCTTGCAAAACAAAACCCAAAATCATATTCTAACTTTTCACGATCGTTTCGACACACATTTTGTGACGTCACTTCCTGTTCAGTGCTATCTGAGTCTATAGCCAATAAATACTTCATGAGCCTCAAACTGGCTGTGGTCATTCAAAACCTGACCCCCTTCTGACCCGGCAGCAGTTCCTCCCAGTTTGGAGAGGAGAGGAGAGCCAGCTTGACCTTTGACCTGTGTGTGTGTGTGTGTGTGTGTGTGTGTGTGTGTGTGTGTGGAGGGAGAGATCTGCTGGAATAGTATTGTATCTAATTTTGTAAAAAGCTTCATCTACTCTTCTGCATCACAATCTCCTCCCTGTGATTTGCTCCTTCCCCTGTTTATAATCCACTACCTGTGGAGAGCTCCATCACCAAAAGTCACCAAATCATGATCAGATAGGCTACATGACACAGATTGTGTCATTTCTTATTTTATGGGTAAAACCAGTGAATTTGAAAAACGGTACAGCATGTTTTATTTTGTGTTCCTAAAAGACACTGGCAGAGTGGAACAAGTGATCTGACCTCTTTTGAATAACAGGATATCGCGTGAGGGAGTTTGTGTGGTAAGTCTGTAGACAGTGACGCGCAGTCTCAGCAGAGGCTTCTGCACCAAATCAAATCTGACTCTCCGCCTCCTGGGCTTTCAGTAATTCCCCTTGTTAGTCTCTGTTTTTTAAAAAAAGATCACAATTAGCCATCACTTGATACCACAGCTCAGGATGAATAATTAACCACCATACTTTCCCTTTATTTTATTCCTATTGCGCTGAGCCCAACCGCACAATCCTCGGCAGCACGACGAGCCCATAAATTAAGACTCTGGTCAGCATAATTGATCTGTGTGGAAGTTACTTGAGATTTCTGGAAGAATCTTTGTCTTCAGTTTTCCATCTGCCATTTTCCCCGAGATTTTAATAACAATATCCCAAGAAAAAGCTGCAACCCTAACACTGTGATAAACGCTCCTCTGTGTGCGCGTTATCGAGCCGAGGTTCAACGGCTTGGCGAGAAAAACTTTCATTCATTCCAACTTGCATTTCAACACAGACAATCGTTCTGAAGATTTTTTGATAGATTAATGCACTCTGCTGCGGAGGGATCTGACGACGACTGAGGGTCTTTTTAAAAAACGTTTGCGTTATAGTTACAAAATATTAGGAAAAAATTAATTTACACTAATTTGGAAAAAAAAAGTCTTGGCTGCTAATATCGCTAAATAGCCTAATGCAACGTTTTGAATGGCTTACGGCAATTCCTGATTCAAAAAGTTTGGATTGCATTGCGGATCAGGCTATAAACAAGCACCCTCAGTGCTGTGAGTTTTATAGGCAATAAAATTTAATTAGAGAGCCAAGAAAAGTCATAGCTTTTGGCCTGAGACTCCTAGCCGGCAATTCTCACTGACTTTCCCTTTTTAAAACATACAAAGGCAAGGAATATTTATTTTTAAGTATTTTTAGCCTGGAACACTATTAGAGCCAAGGTCACTTAAAAAAAATAATTTCAACCAAAGCTACGGAAAAAAACAGTCATGCATCTTTAGTTTATACAATTTTATACCACTTTCATTTTTGTGTATTTTATTGTACTCTGCGTTTATTTTAAGTTTGAGATTGTAAAATCATTAGTGTCTTTATATTTCAGAATATAATTGTGTAGAAAATATCCTTTGCCTTTCAGTTAAGCAGTTCATATTTTGCTCATTTGCATATTGTGCCATCATAATTAAATCTGCATTAATATTTACTTTTCTCATGGCTAAAACTCTTGAAAATATTTTATAGTCTCGTTTAAAAGCCTAGAATCCATAAATTGGCCGAGCCAAACTTTTCTTTGTGAAATAAGACAATGGCGCTGCTGATTTCAATCAATGAAAAGTTTTATTTCAAGAAAAATATTCTGCTCAGTTAGAGTTGAAATCCATATAAAAATAAACTGTGTGACGTATTCTCGCAGCCCAGAATTAACTTCCCATAAATGCTAGCTTTTACATTAACTTACCTTATTTGTGAGATCAGTTAGCCTAATTTCTCTCAACGGTACAACTACAGGCTGAACACAATGTCTGATTAAAATAAAACACGCTGAAATATTTCAGTAGCTCAAGTTTTGCAGGTCGATTGCTGTGAGTGTTTCTGAGAAAAGGTCAAAAGTCTCGCACGATAAAGGCAGAGGGCTCTCTGTCGAATCTGACAAACTTGGTGAGAAAGACGACGAGGATGAGAAAACCTGGAAATCCTGCAAAGAAACGTCCAGGCCGGAGGAATTATCATTGTCCGGGCCTATTGTTGACGCGCAGATACAAACAGTGGGAGCCGAGTCTGGAAAATGTTTCACATTTTTCTCATTGCTGTTCAAAGGCGTAACAGTCGGGCTTTGGTTCACGCCATTGTGCCCATTCTGACACTGTTGTGAAGTCAAGGTATTTTGCTGGAAATACCTCTCCCTCTCCAGGAGCGTCCCTGCTTCGCTGCTGTCCCTCTGCTGCTCGAAGTCGTCCTCCGGCCCGTCGTCCAGGCACGCGTATTTCCCCTCACTGTCCCGGTTCTCCTTGCTGTGTGTCTGCCTCTTGTGCTTCATCCTCCTGTTCTGAAACCACACTTTCACCTGCTTCTCTGTTAAATCCAGCAAAGCGGCTATTTCCACTCGCCTCGGTCTGCACAAGTATTTGTTAAAATGAAACTCCTTCTCCAGCTCCAGAAGTTGTGTGTTGGTGTACGCAGTCCTCAACCTCCGGGATGCCCCTCCACCGCCAACGCCACCCTCTGAGATCTCTGGTGAACCTAAAAAATAAAATAAAATAAACCAGAGATATTTTTAAATGACAGAGTTGAGAATCGAAAATAAAACAGCCACGCAGTTGAATGTTTGTGTGTGTGGTGAAAAACAAGCTCTATGGGGGTGAAACTTGTGGCAAGCCAGAACCGGGACTGGGAAGATTTATGGGCCCCCGGCAGAATATGATGGGTCTGCGTGGACAGGACAGGACGGAGGGTGAAGATTAATGAACATGCCAGCTGCTGGCCCGTGTAAGAATAATCTATCACTCTCCATTACTGTCAAACATTAGCACTCTTACACTGCATCACAAGTCAGTGCGTTACTTGATGAGATTAAACATGCTTAAATCAAAATCCTATACTGGCTTGAAGGGACGCCCACGTTGCACAAGGCCCGGGATGCAGCAAGCTGCAGAGGGGGAATCCTCAGACAATAAGGAGCCTTTTACATGGAGGTTATTAATCATCATGTCTTGCCTTGGGGGGAGAAGTAGAGAGGAGAAGAGTCAGCCGTTGTCGCAGCAGCAGCAGAAGCAGAAGAAGCGGCAGCAGCAGTGTGGTTTTTCTTGATGCTTTTCTTCTCCTTCATCCACGGGTACTCCGGGGGTGAGGATGCCGCCTGCAGCGGGCTGCAGCCTCTCAGAGCCTGCTTTGAGCGGCTGTGGCGTGGGTGGGTGCCCGGGTTCAGGCCGGGGATGGTCTGCTCAAAAGGAGGAGGAATCAGTGTCGACTGTGAAAGCGCCGAGCTCTTGATTGATGAACTTTGAAATGCATCACCGACAGGGTTAGTGAGAGATGTCAGGCACTCAGCGAGCGACGGCTGGCTGTTGATAAAACCACTCTCTCTCCCAAATTCGTAATTCATCATCTCCTTGTTGTCTTGAATGCTCGTTGGTTTTCAAGTTAAGTCAGATTTAATAAGCAGTTTATTTTACTACTAAACTGGATATGGTCGCATGGAGACCTCTATGCCATAAACTATTGCTTTCATGAGGACATGGTTGGAATTAGACCGTGCTGCTTGTCACATGATTACATCTGCCCAATGACAATTTTGGTTTTTTATCAAAAGAAGCCCCTGTCCCCTGTGATTGATCGAGAAAGTCGGAGGGGTAACGCCTCATTCCGGGGGTAGGGGTTGCTTTATTTACACATTTTTTTGGGTCAGTTTGTTCACCACCGCCCCACCTCCACACCCCCGAAAATGCACCCAAACGCCGTGCTTTCGTTGCGCGTCCACGCAGCGTGTCATACAGGTACGCACGCGCGCGCATGTGTGTGTGTACGCGCATGGGAGTCTTGCATGCTTTTATTTCTTGCGTGGCAAGACACAAATCATGTCGGCAGTCACATTTATGTCTCATAACGTGACGGCGCACGCAGTCGTTATCAGTGCCAGGGCGTTAATCTCGAGACTTTGAAGAAACGTTCGCTTGGAGAGGAAAGCTGCACCAGACATCCAACAACATGTCCGCCCCTCCCCCATTACACACACGCCACACAGGAGAGGGAGAGGAATGAGTTTTTAATGGAGCTCAGTGTGATTTTGCGTCCATCATATTTTGGCGCAATCTAATTTCTAGAGTGCCCAATACATTATGTTATAATAGGTACATTTATCATTGATGTATTTATGAAAATCCACTAAAAACAATATTTTGTGTCAATGTAAGAAAGCAGCAGCATCATTTAACGGGCATTTGTCACAGGTTTTACTTTACAACTCCCTGCCCAACATCCCATTTCATTTATTTTATTTCACCTATGTTGACCTAAGCCATTATCCATTCACTTCAGCATTATTGGTTACAACATGGCGCAGAGTACAAATGATTTGCCACTGTAGTGTGAGGCAAAGGAAAGGTAGGGATCTGATGGCTGTTTATTGCTCAGGCTCTAAACAAAGAGCCCTGGTAGCCTGTGCGTGATCAATCTTTCTCGCCAAAAGGTCTGACAGCTCCCTGCCCTAAGAACACATTTAAACCATCTAACACTCCCTTAGATCATATATAGCCAGGAAGAGGGCAACCAGTCCGTAGGTAGACTGTAGGAGAGGGTCTGAATTTAGAAATGTGGAGATTTCCTCGTAGATGCATGAGAGGCACGGCCATTACGCACAAAGTCTTTCTAAATTCGTCGATAAAAAATCAGAAATCCATCCAAAGACAACATCACGTCGTTTTTTTTCGTTTGCCAAATGGATTAAACTGGCGAAGACAAAAACATAGAGTGGAAGAATCGACTCGGTTGGTGGTATAGAAACGAAAGGAGCAGCTTGTACGCAGGATCAATTGTTTGCTGAGGTGAGTGGGTGTTGGCATTGAGCAGAAAACCATTCAGTCTCATACCTTTCTCTCTGTCAGATACCCCGTGAACAAGCCTGTCTTTGGCCTCTTCTGTTTCCACTATGGGCTATTTTATTTTCGCCACATTTGCTTAAAATGTTTGATAACCGCATTTAACTAAGTTTTTTATTATTATTAATCTTTATTTGTAACACTGAATTCTAAATATAAAACAGATTGTGGAAACGAGCAACATCCTTATATCCCACGTTGTTAGGCTGTCATAAAATGAATGACTTAATTTAAAATTAATGGTAATTTAATTTATTTTAAATATAATTGAATTGCATTAGTGTTTATAACTCTCTGTCAAACATTTATGCTGATGTCTGCAGATAATTATTTGAACTAACGACATGAATTTATTATTTCTTCGTATTAGAATAGCAAGATAAATGAAGAATTAAATAGACAGAAATAGAAAAACGTAATAGAAACAGGTTTAAATATGATCTGACTGCAGCGCGAAGATTTAAGTCGGCACAGGTGTAGAAACAGAGCAGTGATTTAAAGAGAACAAAGAAGGAATAAATCTCTGCAGCATTTGGTGAAATAGAACTGAGCACTGCATGGCGAGGATGAACATATTGAACATATTGAAAATTCTATTTTGTAGCTAAATTTTGATTTATGTCTGCTGTTCTTGTTTGGATTTGGCAGACGTGAAGCCACGTTTTGCTGCTTGTTTTGAACGAGTGCAGACAGGAGACTGCGGTGTCTGGACGGGCTGAGCGCAGGAGCGGCACGTTTCCCTTCTGTTCTGAGACAACAAGAGACATCTGGGAGGCAAGCAGGTCAAACCAGCGACAACCCATGATTTTTTACTGTTATTGTTATTATTTAATGTTTTTAAAATACTACGCTACCCTTATTTGTATTGTGGAATTATTTTTTTTATGTATGGTGCAGTGTGATGCGAACGTTTGACCAAACTAAAATAAATAAACCACTGAATAGTAACCACATGTGCATCTGTCCTTGTTTGTCCTTGTCCTTGTTCTTGTGAAAAAGATGATGGAAATCTTCTTCAGTGTGAAATGTATTTCACTGCAAGTGCACGTTTGCAAACGCCAGGCTATGCAACTTGAATTTCTTTTTGCTGAAATGAGTTAAAGTGTTTATACGAGTGTTTATTGCATGTTGTTTCCGTCTTTAAGGCTGCATTATATCATATATCACATCACATTCTGCCTGTGGGGAAAAAAACTGGGAAGAAAAAAAAACAACAACGGAACACTGAAGCCGAGCAGTCCTTCTGGAAAACACATTAATAGCTAGTGTGTGTGTGTGTGTGTGTGTGTGTGTGTGTGTGTGTGTGTGTGTGCTGGAAACAAAGCAGTGACAGGATTTGCACATTACAATTTTATTTATCGAGCCCCCTGGATTCACGAGAAGATCTGACAGATACTTCAGACGCGTTAAAGGGCCGCAAATCAAACTGGTTTGCAAGTCGACATATGCAGAAATATTGTGATAACTGGAAATAATAATTTTTAAAAAGACTGATATGTTCATATGTCTTTCAGAAATTTAAGGCGTGATAATGAAACATTTGGGATCTTAAATAAATAAATAAATAAAAACCCACCTTTTAAGAGACAAGCAGCCTGTCCGATTGATGATTGATTTAAGTGTCCACGCTGAGTTTTCCTGCAAGTAAATGCAAAAATGTACATAAGCATGATTTCAGAGGGAATTTGATTCAAATTCTTATAAACTAATAGTAAGTTGGTTACAAAAAACGAAAGAAAGAAAGAATAATAAAAGGCTACTGCAGAAAAAAATGCATGGGGATTGTAAGTAGCACATGATGCTCTAATTTCAAAACTTTAACATGTCTCTTCCCCTTAAAAATGTATTAATATGAAATTATGTTTGGCTACAGTAATTAGTAATTCACTGGGGGCATAATATATGTGTTATGCAGACAATTAACATGATCAGTGAGGAAGAATTATTTCATAGGGTCAGAATAAAAAGAATGCATGTTGACAGGTTTAAACATATGCATCTCATTCATGCTGTTTGTTCGTTGCATCATATGGATCAAATAAAAAAAAAGTTTAAACAAAATGCATTTATCTGAGATGTCCCAAATTACTCAAGAAACCATCTACAAACATGTTCAGTCTTCTGACACACACACGCACGCGCGCACACGCACACACACACACACACACACACATTACATAAGTAACCTCACTCTTCATACTCAGAACATCAGACAGCAGAGAGGATAACTTGATAGAACTCACTCCCATGTGCTCAGGACTTTACTCCCTTGAATGTCTCCTCCATAGTTCACTCATGGCCTCCTCTGTCACCAGTGGTGTCATGAGGTTTGATGTATTGGGGTCATAGGAGGTCATGCCGCAAACACATCCACGCAACTTTCTGTTTTCCTGCAGTACAGCTCCTCAAATGGCTGTTTGCATGGAAGACATCCATCGAAGCATGCACGGGGATCAGACAGGAATGTCATCTGCACAGCAATGTTCTCTGCACTTACTGTAGAGACTTTACCAGAGATTTTTACTGTGTAATATCACCATCTTATCTTGTTATGGAGAACTGGGACATCACTTATAGGCAGTATCTTTATAGTTTTCCTAAAAGGAATAAGAGACGTAATGAGCTACATGTGGGTGACCTTTGGGGGTGAGAGTGGGGGGAAAGGGGTGAGGTGGAGGTAGAGGGAGGTGGGGGATGTTGAGGGGAAACCAGGAAGAGAGGAAAGGCTTTTTGGGGTATTTCTCACATTTTAGGACCTCAAGTTCATCGCTCAGTCGGGTACAGTGAGGTCCAATCTTGTGCCTGGAGGAAAGGAAAGATAGATATGCCTCTGTGTGTGTGTGAGAGTGTGTGTGTTTTAATGTTTGTGGGGTTTGAAACCTGAATTTTCACTCACATGTGGGGTCTGGGACAAATTCTCAACTTCAACATTAAATTTCAGGGTGAAGACTTAAGTTTATGGGTAAGGTATGAACTGAGGTTAGGCTAAGGCAAAAATCTTAGGATTAGGGTAAGTGTTTGGGTTAGGCTGTACAAATGAAAGGAAGTCAGTGTAAAGGCCCCACAAAGACAGCCGTACAAACATGTGTGTGTGTGTGTGTGTGTGTGTGTGTGTGTGTGTGTGTGTGTGTGTGATCACACTGTATGGTCTATCTGACAGTCAACATCAGCAGATCAATCCATGTCAGCATTTGTGTTGACATATATAAGCTTATATAGACATATATAGGTGTTCACATAGTTTATTGATTCCATGGATATAAAATTATACATCTGCTTTCTGTGCACATTAGACTAATTGTCAATAGTTATATTAGTTTTTGGTAGCAACAGGTATTCTTCTAAGCTTTTCAAAAGCACAAGGCGGAAACATTTTATGAACTCTTGGGCTTTCCTCTCAGAAGCTGCATTAAAAGTGAAGAACTCAACTTTAATCAAATAAGGGTCATAGAAGAGGAACTAATGCGATGGGCTAAACGAGGATCAAATGAAACAGAGCACGCAGCTGGTGTCTTGCAATGAGATTGAAACAACTGGTGCAGGATTTAGAGTGGTGAGTGGTCTTGGCGGGCCCTGAACGCATCACCCAGTTTGAACATTGCGCAGACGAGCCGCTGCCTCCACCTGCTGGCAGTCAGGGCGCAGCAGCACTCGGTTCATCACGGAGCACTGACACCGTGGTGACAAAACTGGAATTTGTTCATTCTGCGGATTATTTAAATGTTTGTATGATGCTTTTTTTTTTTACTGTGTTTTTTCCCCCCCTCACATTTTCATCAAATAAAATGCTGTGTGCTGCAGACTGTTGAAGGAATCAGTGTGTGAAACCTGCCGTGTCAGTGTGTCTGTTGTCCTGGAAGCTCTGCTGCAACAAAACAACAAACGGCTGTTTCTGCACCGAGACAGTCGAATTGTTGCTAGACGGTCATAAAGTAATTAGACGTTTTAAGTTAGACCCATCTGCAGTCCTGCCTCGCCGTGCACCTCTGTGTGTATGTGTGTTTACGTGTGCGCGCGCGCTTCAGGCCCATTCAACAGCATCACATAGGCCTATTTAACTGTTAGCCTCGAGCCTCATTACAAATGCTGGTTTACTGCTGTCACAGAACCTCAACGTGCTTTGCTGTTTTCACACCTTATAAACAGTTGGGACTGTGATTGTGGTTTATTGCACGGGGGCATCTGCTTTGCAGGGCGTTCAAATGCAGGAAATGTCCTACAAAGTGATTCTAATAGGCTGCACACATGCTACACACAACAGTAAAGTGCAAACAAATCTATAAATGCTAAATGTGTTAAGCTAATGATGATTTGCTCTCACTAATTCATGACTTATTTAAAGTTGTTACATCGTATGTTTGTACTGTTCGACTGTAATCAAAGCAGCGGATTTTGTTTTTGTGAAAGTTGACATTTTTTCTTTTTTTCATAGGCATGTACACTGTTTAGTTCTACAGGATGCTCCCTCTTCAAACAATTAAATAATTTGCTAGACATGTTTAAAAAAAACAAAGAGCTATTACTTA
>JAQLOL010000025.1:13468873-13482383 GCA_029783665.1 Naso thynnoides | reverse complement strand
CTCTCTCTCTCTCTCTCTCTCTCTCTCTCTCTCTCTCTCTGTGTGTGTGTGTGTGTGTGTGTGTAATTTTTTGTTTGTTTGTTTGTTTGTTTGTTTTTTTCCCGAATACACTGGCGCGCGCACGCGCAGGCTTCTGAAGTAGAGGCCAGATGTTCGGACAGATGCGTGGACTGCAGTCTGCTGTTGGACGCCGTGTTGACAGAGCTCCACCACAAGATGGCGACATAAATTCTAAAACCCGCCGAGGCTCCGAGCTCGACCAGACGTCTGAGGCCTGCCGGCCTAAAAGCAGCCCAATTTATCACCAGTTTAGAGAATAAAATGGGTCACGTGCAATTTTACAGTAAGTACGACGTGTAAACCCTCTTCAAATCGATCAAGGTCCACTTCTAATTCAGATTTTAAAATATGAACGAAAATGACAAGATCACATTTGGTCTCTCAGATATTTATTGTCAAAAAACTTGGGTTATTGCAGTCAGAAAAATCGGAGAATAGATAGTTGCAGTCATGTGGTATTTACATGTTTAAATATTCCTACATTTCCAATGCTCTCCGGCAAAATCAACAGGCAGAAACCGCATCAGCCTGCTGACAGGCGAGTGAGCAATTCTGAGTACAAACCCTGTGATGAAGGAGAAAAAGACAGACATGGACAAAGTGTGGACAAAACTTACAAAATGTTCAGACGTATTTTACTTTTGATAAATTAACATCACATACTCGCAGATTATCCACCTAATAGAGGCTTATTGTAAATTAGCGACTGGGCTTCAGGGATGTGGTGCAAACTCTGATTTCAAGCTTCTAGGACTGGAGAATTTAGTTCGTCTAGGAAGACTTGAATTATGTTGGCCTACATACCAAAGAGTATGTTAGGAGGGATAATTTTATTTTTTCTCTTTAGCGTAAATAAATTTTGAAAATATAAACTGAGACTTATTTTGCATTATTCAGCTTTATTTAAGAAAGTGACCGTTTAGCCACCTCTTTGTCTAACACTGCGTCGCTGTCTAAGAAGCTGTTACTGTAACTGATTTGTGGTGCCTCAGTCTTAATTTCTGGATTTAATTACGTGGAATAAAGGCGCAAAGTTGCTTGGGGTGTCTTCATGCCATTAAGGCAGGATGTCTCGCTGTCTGGTGAATATTTGAAGGGGATCATGCATCCCCTCACAGAATCGCTTTGGTCAACGTGTTGCAAACCATTTCCGATCTTCTGTCAACAGGCCGCATCGACTGGTTCCAATTAAAATGTCAGGCAGGAAATGTGGGCCAAACCAGAGCCGCTCTGGCGACATAGAAACCGTTCATATAATGTAATAAATTATAGCAAAGTTTTTTGGATGAAGGCGCATCCATGTCGGCTCTTTAACTCCTGTTTTCAGTGTCTCCAGAGCTAACTAGAGCTCTTGAATTTATTGACGACTTTCTTCTCCTTAACGCGCCTGTTTTGAAACCAGATTGTCACTTGTCTCTCTGTCAGATTTGTCTGCGCGGATATCCTCCTCCTTTTGTCCTTGGTGATGAATTTATTGGCGGCGTACTCCCTTTCCAGTTCCTTGAGCTGCACCTTGGTGTATGGCACACGCTTCTTTCTCCCACGGCGGATGGAGCTGTCTCCACCTGACAAAGTGTCTATGGAGAAAGAAATGTATGATCACGTTTTAGTATGATTGCCTCATAAAGAGAGAATTTAAAAAAAAAAAAACATTTAATTCTTTTTTTTCTTCTTCCAATTATTTAGCACCAACACAAAAAAGGCTTTACAAATTAAACATTTCATTCCCCTATTTTTTGAAAGTTAAATCGACTGAATATACCACATTTCTGTGTTAATAAAACAATAATATATATATATATATATATACCTTGTAACGAGGATTTCCACAGAGGATTTGACTGTGGCTGCTCCTTGGTGCAGTAAACTTGACCGCTCCAACCATTGGTGATGGCCCACGGCTGGTAGGGCTCCATTGGCAACAGAGACTCGTGTCTTGGCTCAGATGGAGCACTCAGCGCAGGCACGACTGGGACGTCCAAGTAGCTGGGCTGGTAAGGACCCGATGAATAGCCCTGATAAAAAGCAAACTCCTTCGCCCTGGTTGAGAAATCCTCACCAGAGACCGATGAGTCCATGTATTTCTCGCCATAACCGGAGGGCTGCGCGCAAGCCTTGACGCTGCCGTGTGACATCCGACATGGGTAATAGCTGCTGCCAAAATATCCATACGGTAAAGATGCATTGGGCGAGCTCTGAGTGGCAGAACAGGGGCTGCACTGTTTGCCAGGCTCCCCCATGCCAGAGACTGGCACCTCACTCGCCGTGTAGGTGGTGCTCGGAGCCAGCGAGGTTGGATGCGCTAACAAATTCCTGCACTGGTTTGCAGCAAAATTGCCTCCCGTAAATCCTTCCATGTTCTTGCTTCTTTCATCCAAGCCGTTGTCGTAGAGAAACATCACCGGATCAATCCAGTGCGAGTGGAGGAGTAATGAAGCGGTCATAGCATGCCCTACATCGAGACGACCAACTCTTTTTCAAAATCCCCTCGACTGAGTAGAGACAGGGACTCGGCAGAGTAACGATACCAACACGCCTGAGTACATAAAGATCGCAAGGTTATTGGTCAGGGCCAAGCACGTGATATGCAAAGGAGATGATAAACGTCCAGACAGCAGATAATGCAGATCAAGCAGCAGATTTGTAAAGATGTACTGTACATCTTTTAAATAGGCAAAGACGCCTTAGACAGATTTTGTTGCAAACAAAGTGAAAAATGGAACTTCAGACTGAGTGAAGCGGAGCTGTAAATGCAACCTGTTGCATCGCTGTGTCATCACAAAAGGCTCAGCCTGTTTATTAAATTGTGTAACACATGACATAAAAAGCCTATATAATAAATGCAGGGTTTTTTTTCATCTTTTCGCTCGATGCGCAATTACGCATGCCATTTTGGATGCAGAAAGAGAAAGCTGAAGTAAAGCGGATTTTTGAAAACGTGGGTTTAAACGATTATTTTCGCTTTGTAAAAATTAGACCATTTAAGTCCTATAAGTCAAAGACTCCTATTTAAACTGAACGCACAGCCATGTTACTAAATAACTGACTGATGGAGCGAAACTTATGAAGAGGCTTTTAAGCATGAATACTATGCAGACTTGTTGTAAAATAATAAAAACAAAACGGATGTCTTACGGATACATTTTACACGCAAAGCGTGACACAAAAAAAATATTACGCACAATCATCCTCTCATTTGGCAGCGCAAGGTGTAAATCCAGTAACAGGATCAGCGTCCACAAAACACCAAAAACATGCCACATTTCACTGCTTTCCTTCTCATACGGGTTATGCGGGACGCGGCCGGAGGCCAAGGTCAAGTTGAAAGTTGCAGTCTGGCCAAACAGACACTTGAGGCCAGGAAATCCGAGGAGAAAACACCGCTGAATAAAGAAGAAGGGATTGATTGGCAGACTGCGTTCGCATTTTAGGACAAATCACATCAACTTTTTTTTTTTTGCGCCTCTCTCTTAATTCTGTTACAGTTGGTCGATAATTGGTATGGGCTAAATGGACAAAATAAAGCTCGAGATGAATTCGGCCTATTTTAGGCCTCCAAAAAGGTGATTTAACTGTTCTTCATAATGCCAACATGTCTCTGCATTCTGCGTAAAACGCCTCATGGAGCGGCTCTTGTTTTCCTGCACAGAGCTAAAAACAGTTTTGCATTGAGGCACATATGTAAAGAATCCTTCACGAGCACTAGTCTGCAGTGCAGAACTAAAAATAAAATGTTTAGGTTTTCAGCCTCTACATGGCACGGAGACATTTATCTGTGTGGAAGTGGGCCACTGTGACAGGGAGGACGTGAGGGCTAGCCTATGACTGATGTCCAACAAAACACTGTTCTAACTTTCACTGTTGTTATTCTTTCATCTCTAAGGTGAGGCAACAGATGCCGAGAAAATTATCCACGTCTAAATTACGTTTTTATTTCACACCTTTTGAGGCTGTAAATCTTTATGGCCCACGTTCATGGGCGAGAAATGAGTGGCTCAGGAAAACTGCGCAATGTTTTATGTTTGTTAACTGATTCAAGACTCTTTTTTGGTTTTACTGCATCGTCATTTTAACTGACTCTAGATGAACCAATCGGCTTTTGTTACACTGCATTTAAATTAGAAATGTAAAAGTCCTTATGAAGTGCCTCTTTTTTTAACATTTCGCGTGAAACACACTTTGAAAAAAAGTTGGTGTGGCTGGACAGGAATCACCTCAGCCACTTTGTTCTCACGTTAGAGGGCGGCTGAACATACAGCAGCAAGTAAGAAATGTTTCCGGAGCAGTTAGTCCAGAGTAAAATATGATCCATGTCAAAATGGAAAGAAGCCACGAGTTGTTGTTTTTTTGTTTGTTTGTTTTTTGTTAATGTTAAAATGTAAATTATTTTTAACTTCATATGACACACATGGTGCTCTCAAAGTGACAAATAAAGATACTTTTCCCCGTTTATTCCCGAAAAACACACGATATCCGGTGGCTGAAGTCAAAGTTAGAACGAGTAAAAATTATGCGCCAGTTTTTTTTTTTTTTAATTTAATTGGGCAAATACAGGCTCCCCTCTGCAGTGGAAACACCAAAAACACTAACTAACGTCAAGTTAAAACCTAAAAAGGCTACTTGCCTGCAATTTAGGCCTGAAGTGAAGTAGGTTCAAAATATCAGAATGTTCGAAAGAAAATATTCAGTCCGACTGTAATCCAAAGATTTAGGCCTGACCAGGCCTAAACCTCCTGAAGTCCCAGCCAGAAATAATTAAAATCTATTGATTTCTTATTGTCAGTTGACTATGTTTTAAATCGCAACAAGTTTGATTGGTTTTTTCTAACTTTTTTTTTTTTTTTTGCAGTAGGTTCTTTGTAGTTCTTTAATGAGCAGGATTCAGTCTCGTATATTTTTTATGCCAGTTTAAACTAGATTCGTTGACTTCTGGTTCTTACTTTGAATATGAAATGCAGGAAACTCCAGCTGCTTGACTACAGTGTGGATGGGGAACAAACTGGGGCAAGAAAAGAACAACGAAGCTCGATGAAAAGTTATTCGTCCGCACTTTTCGTCCCCGTCGGTCTAAAAGTAGTTCACAGGCGAAACACTAAAACACATGCATCGCTTTGCTGTGCACACGGCAGCCAGACTGCAGAATTACAGCTTTAAGGCTATTCAAAAAAGCGCACACTACTTATGTGCATCATCACCTTGTTAATGATTAAAAACACAAATGCAAAGCTGATCAGAAAGTGTTGAGGACACTATAAGTTGAGCTGGGGGTGACAGCAGCTGATGTCAGGCTGTGTGTGTGTGTGTGTGTGTGTGTGTGTCACAAGTGTGCTGGAGGGCTCAGACCAAAGTGCTGCTCTGTTTGCAGCACCTATCAAGCAGATGACAACACAGCTCTTAGCCTACAGCGCTTAATGGACTTTTTATGGGTTTGTCTTGTGATCGCATGACCTGTGGCACCTTGGCCCCTCGGTGGCTCTTGGCAAACCTAGATCAGAAACATGCCGCCCTCCCGGTCTGACCTGAGCGCGCGATAGAAGAGATCCACGTCCCCAAATTACCGAGGCTGGATACGTGACGCGACAGACGCTCATAACTTCATTTCACAGTTGCGGTGGAGGCAATACGCACTAAAAAAATATCCAAATCGCCATTTGAGAGTAATTTCTGAAGTCAGGTTGAGATGTGTGAGATAATTTTGGCCCAGCTGGGGAAAAAAAAAATGATGTAACTTTTTCGCTTGTAAAAGCCTTTGCGTTTTGGCCCTCCGTCTCTGCCCCGCCACTGCATCCGCAGCCAAGATCCTGAGGGCAGATTTGTGTTCAACATTTTATCGTGACTACAGAATCAGTGGGATATAAGAAGGAAATTAAAACACTTTGGAGCGATTTAACTTGCGAATTCTCCAAGACAACAAGAGAAAATTGTGTCGTGCCAGTCCAATAAGATCCATGTGGAATTTAGCCAATTTATTGTTGGAGAATTACCGTCCTTCATCCTCTGTGTCTGATCTTTGACTGCATTTGCATCCAAGTTTGCGCGCTGTTTATTATTTGGACTGTGCCCACAATAAGCTCTTGCTTTGATCTGATATTCTGACAAAAGCAGTATTTGTGGCAATATGAGCCTTCTACATTATCAGCAAGACTAAAATAAATCAGCAGCAATCACTGACAAAAAGTGGAGCTTATTGTTTGTTTTTAAAATTCTCAATATTTCATGTTTCAGTTAGAGTTCAACTTAGTAAGGATCCAAAAGCAGAGATGAAAAACTGACTAAATTTAAAAAGGTGGTAAATTAATTGTCATATCAACTGACATCACAACTTGTTTTTTTTTATTTCCTAACAGGATATGATGACAATGTTTCCCAAAGTAACATTTCCAAAGTTAAGAGCTAGAACCCCCATGAACAGAAAATACAGAAACATAAAGAAATGACCGCAAACAATAGATAAATATGTGAAGACTAAACTGTGTTTGCAGACGTTTAGTCTTTACAAACAGAGTTATTGAGTGGCCCACTTAACACCACAGATTCCCTCAGAACTGTTGCATTGCGAGGAGTGAGATCTGCAGAGGAGCCTCTGCCCGACAGTCTGCTTATCTTCTGGATCCTCTGTATGTCTGAGAACTGACTTGCCTCTAAAACAGTAAGGAGTGTTGCATTTTAAAAAAGGCTAGATCACACAGGAAACATGATTTCCAATAAGAGAGAAGTGCACACATGTTCACGCTGTGTTGAAGCTCTGGTGGCTCCATGTCACAACTTTGAAAAAAAAAACAAACAAAACAAAAAACCCAGTCCTTTGGGTAAATGCACCCTAACTACTCTACGTTAGTCCTGTGCGGGGCCAGGCTTGGCAAGGCTGTGGACGGGGTGAGGGCTGACATTACTGGCCCTCCTCCTCACGCAGAAACTGGAATACGGAGGAGAAATCTTTATTGGCATAACCGCGTGCGCACATCATACGGTATATCTGATGGGCCAAGGAGCCAAGAAGGACAGGAGTCTTTGTGTTAGTGGCTGTGTTCTGTGCAAGGCCCAGATCCTGAAAAAGAAAAGCAAACATACATTAGAAAAACCAGCGAAAGGAAATTGAACCCTAAAACCACAACCACGAGTCCACATACCACAGAGAATTTTTCTTTTTGTTGTAATAATATAGGCTTGATTGCTTTTTAAGAGGAACGTAAACTACTAACAATTCACTGCATCATTTTAAGTGGTGCGACCAAAGATAGAAATTCTTATTTTATTCGACACTGTCACTTTATGTCCCTGTCACATTCACAACGTATGACGCAGAAATGACTGCCTGACTGACGCACATACGATACAACACACACATACAGGATATGAATGTGAACAACTGACTCACAGCAAAACATGAAAACACTTTATCTTTTTGTTCCAAATGATAAAAAATTAGGGAACCAATTATTTATCCACACTACATAGAGGAAAACTACTTTGGCCATAAAATATGCTTTATTTCCTCGTATTTGTGATGACAAAGCAAAAATTAAAACACTAATGCTCACACCTCATTGCAGGCCTAGCAAACAGAGTACAGTGCAATGGGTCATTATACTGACCTTAGCCATCAGCTGGGTGCCGAAGCCTCCCTGGTAGTTATTCCCAGATGGGACTCCCTCCATGACTCCAGGCACAGGGTTGTAGGTGTCGCTGGACCAGCAACGACCTGAACTCATATTCAGGATCTTTGCCAAAAGTTTGGGATCAAGACCAAGTCTGCGGTTCAAGACAAATTCCACGTTACCTATACAAAGTGAATGGCTGCTGCATCTATGGTTCTGAGTGTATGACCACACTTGCTGTTATTTGTACCAAAGAGCATTCACCTGATTCCCAAGTTCATTGTCTCTGAAGTCCCGATCATCCCAATGGCTAAAAGCATGTTATTACAGATTTTTGCAGCCTGTAGAAGAAAAGATCAGCTGTCAGTAACATAAAGACCACTGACATTACTTATGCTTTCACTTAATTTTTTTTGTTTTAATTAAACAATTAACATGTTCACACACTCTTAAGCTTCTGTCATTACACATGCATCTTGTTAGAGGAAAAAAACAAAAAAACAAAACAAAAACAACCCTTCCCAAAAACTGCACGCTAACAGTTTCTAGAAAATTTGAAAAAACTGGCTCATACCTGTCCGGTTCCAACCTGACCACAGTACACCACATTGGCCCCCATGCAGCTGAGAAGTTCTTTGGCTGCTGTAAATTCCTCCTCTGCTCCTCCAACCATAAAAGTTAGTTTACCCGAACTGGCAGCTCCCACACCTGGGAATGGGAAATCATGCTTAAATACAAAAACCATGTGCTAGCAAGCAGAGATGGTTGCTGTTCAGAGTTTTTAAGTGAGTGTCATCTGTTTGAATGCAGCTGGAAAAGGAGTCAAATTGACCCCAGAACAACAAAACAAGCAAATCATAGCTTAAAGTAAATACTGTTAATCAGAGCGGCTGTCTTGAAATGGCTGCAATAGAAGCTACCATTCTTCATGACAAGTTTGGCGTAGTGTGGGAAACATTTGTGGATTTTTTTTCATTTATAAAAACGTCAAAGCTTTTGACACTTTACCCCAAAGTTAATAGTATGTTATTAGAGCTCCAAAACCGCATGAAAGGTCCATCAAACATCTCCAAAGACGCCAAGTGTTTTGTTGCCTGACACCAGCCATATGGGCCCATAAATTCTATGTCACTACCCTTTCAAAACAGTACAGCTTGAATATAGAGATCACAAGATTTGAATGTCTTTGTTCATGTTGTTCCAAATGTCTCGCCACTAATGTCATGTCAGCTGTGTATCTCTGTGCTTGACACTCAAAAGTCATAAAGAAACGCACTTAAGGCATTAAATTAAAATTTAAAAAAGGCTTAAAAATATGAAATAAACGAGGAAATTTGTCTAATTGATATTTAATTTTAGAAAAAAAACAGGGTTTGTTTGGAGCTACAGATATCTACTCATTTAGAGGTCAAATGAACCAACCACAGTATGTAGCGGTTATCAAAACTGAAGTATAATTTGTCGATCATACATGCAGTAAAACAAATGAGAAAACTGTTTCATGAGAGGTTAAATGCAATGACATAAGATTAATAAAATATGAAACAATTCAAATAGCAGCGAACAATAAATTACAGCTGTTTCAGTATTTAAAGCAAGTCTGTTTTAGTATGCATTAAAAAAAAAAAAAATCAATGAGGATAATAACCTACACCCTGTTAACACTGGAAGTAACTCCAAAACTTTAACACTGTTGAAAAAAGTTTCTCAGCTCTTGTCAAGATTGAGGAACAGCCGTTTGTGGCTCGATTTGTACATATGACATTGTGTTCGGGTTCACATGGGGTGAGGAGCACACTGATATACAATAACCAGGTGTAAGCCACACGGGTGCCAAGACATTAACCAACAAAGTCTTATAATTATTCCTGAAGTTTACAGGAAATCAATGGAGAGAGGCCAAGATGGGTTTCCCCCTCCCGCATCCTCCTGAACTGTCTGCCAGCAGCATTTTGTACAGACTGGAATCTAGAGCTGCTGTGCTGCTGCAGACAGGTGGGAGTTACCACTGTCGAGCCGGAGAAATAAAAGCAAGGCGATGACTTCAAAAGTCATACAGAGCAGTGGTGATTTAAAACATAGATATATAAAACTACAGATATGTAAAAAGCAGGACTTAACAACTGAGTTATCATGTCAGACTGGACACACATTTCTGACATTCACAGTTACAATGTTTTTTTTTAATTGGGAAATAATCACTTGCTTTGCTGCAATACATAATTTGGACCAGTGATTTGATCAAATTGTAGAAGTTCAGACATCTAGTCCTGGAGAAGTCATCAGCAGAACTGGGAAAACTGATGGTGACCGACTCGCCCAAGAGGTGACTCAGTATAGACGGAAAATAAGTGAGGTTAAATAGTTTGGGTAATCAGCTCCATATGTGGGCAAGTAAATATATACTCTCGAACCACTTCATGGTGTTGAATTTATTATTGTTAGTTTCCTTTTTTAATAAGAAAATGTGTCCTGTCCTGTCCTGTCCATGGCAAAAAAACCAAAGAACAGAAATAACCAGCTTGTTTTTCAAAATAAGACAAAAGGTGCATTTTGTGCGTTCTCTCTTAAGCTGGACAATCGCTACATGTATAGAACAACCTCTGATTAAAAAGAAAGCTGTCAAGAAGCAGGTTTGCAGGTTTTCTACAGTGGAATTATTCCTTTCAACTGTGAATACACTTCAAGGACACAACTACAGTGAGAACTACGATCAGAAACTACAAAAAGAGCATGGTTGTTGAAAGAAGCAAAGATGACAAGTCGACTGTATCTTGGAAAAAATAACCACTTAAACAAAAACTTAACCAGCAGACATTATTGTCAAGCATACAACATGTGTGTTGAGGCAGGTCTAGTGAAAAAAATACGAGGTCGCTGCCTATCAGAAATGTCTCTCCTGTTACTCTGACCTCTGTAGCTTTTGCTGAGGTACCATTTCAGTCTGAGGAAAATGAAAGATGGCAGCTATCTCATCTGGCTCTTGAATTTTTTCACACTGAGAAACTGCTATCAGACACATGCTGACTCAATTAAGTCCCCGCCACCATGTGTGCTTTTATGTTTAAGCTTTAACCACGCTGGATTAAACAGTCACTTACATGCCACCGTGCTGCTTTTGATTTCTGTCCGACCACTGGAGATGTTCAAAAAGTTTCATTAAGGAGCTAAAGCCTGCTGATTGACGTGATGTATCAAAGAATGACACGCATTTCAGTTTAAACTCTACTGCCGTCGCCACACACAAACACACACAAGTTCAAGGCAGAAAGTTGGACAACTTTAATCCATGTGCACTACCAGAGACGGAAGCATATAAATCATTACTAATCTTCAGGGCCGGGCTGTAAAATGGACCAAAATCAATTCAAAGAAAGTGGCTGTACTGACGTTGACGAGGCCAAGTTCAAACAAACTGTTTCTGTGTGGACCCCCAAGAAAGTCAGGGAGCACAAACTTTACAGCTCGGAACATTTGCGCTGGCAGAAGCTGCCCCTCCTCCTCGTCTTCATCACAAAGATGCTGTTGGTGGTATTTATTAACCAACAAAGCAGCATAAGTGGCACTACTGGATTTGTCATTGCAGAAAAAACAAGTATAGAAATGACTATTAAAATTCAACTTCACATAACACAAAGGCAGCAGGGGGAATTTGGATGGGTAAATGATCCATCCCATCCCAGCATTCTACACATAAAACACCGCTTATACTGTAATATATATAAGAACGCATGCTTACACAAGGTAGATTGCCGAGTCCTTTCCAATAATGTAGAGCTAAAAATCAGTTTATTCATTGAACTACAAAACAAAATGTGCAACTATTTTGATAATTAAGTAAATTTACAAGCATAACTTGCAAAACTTGACTTGTTCTAGCATCTAAACAGGAAATTATTTTGTTTTCTCAGACTGCAATGATAGTAAACTACATGCGTTTGAGTTTTGGAGTTCTTTTTTTCCCTCCATCTGCTGACATTCTATAGACCCAACAATTAATAAATAAAATAACTGGTCAATTAATCAGTAACATTATTATTATTTTTTTAAAATCTGGTTGCTGCCTGTCTTTCTTGATTTGCTGGAATTACATTTTTTTTGAACAACAAAGGCATAAAACATATTAAAAAGGTCCTATGGACCTTACGATTATGGACTTTAAAGCATCACCACAGAGAATCTTGTTAACTGACGACACAGAGACACAACGTGGTACCACCATCATTATCCTATTAACAGCCTTTGGACATCTCAGACAGAGGTAAAAAAATAAACCAAAAGAGCATTTTCGACCTGACAAAATTTTAAAAATAATTACTTCAAAAGCTTTTTTTTTTTTGTGGTAAAAGCAATACTTTTGAATGCACCTTTCTAAAAACTGTGGATGAGTTGTTTTTTAAAAAAAAAATATTTGTCTACATATAAACGGTACCAATATATCCTTTGACAGATCAGGTATTTTTAAAGAATTTTGCCAGAGAGGGTTGACTAAATATTAAAGACTCCTCTCTGTGTGAAGTTATACAGTTCAGTATTTCCCCCAGGACTGAGGACATAGCCTTTAGGGTCACAAAGATTTTTTTAAATATTTGCAATTGTGTCCTGCCGGGAGGTTTCAATTGTGTACGCCTATCTGCCAATGGCTCTTGAGTCCGAAGTACAAACTACATTTGTGGCAGATACAGTTATTCACTTCATAACTAAATGTGGTAACATGTAAAATTACTTATAACTGTATAAAAACTGTTAAATAAAAAGTTCTAAGATTGCACTCCTTCCGGAAAAATGACGTAAGACAGAGGGACCTGCTGTTGCCCTTGCCTAGTTTCCTTCAAGCGTTATCCAAGTTCTCTTCTCTTGTTTCACAAAAATCAATCAATCAATTATCAACCTTACATCAGGCGCAAAATTCAACAGTGAGGGAGCCCTGCTGTAAGATAAATGTCGGAAGAAAACCGCAGTTCAAGGCTTCTTATAGCCTCCAAAATGACCACAGAGTTGAATCAACACCCCTCAGAAACACTTAAAACAAAAAGATGACAAACTTTGTGAATTTTCTGCAGGGCACTTGTATTAGACTGCATTAGTTTCAGCATGGCAATGGCTACCTGATGAACTGACAACCGAATTTATTGCATTTCAGGTGCCATACCAGTTGTAGGACACCTAAAATGCCATTGTTAAATTTACCTCCGGATACAGGTGCATCCATAAAAACTGCCCCCATCTTCTCAGCAGCAGCAGCCATCTCTTTTGAAACAGCTGGGTCAATGGTGCTGGAGTCAATGAGCAGAGAGCCTTTCTTCACCTTTCTGTTGAGAAAAGTGCAGAATTTAGAATTGGACCTAAATCCACGAGGCATTAACATACATACTGAAGGAGAAACCAAAGTGTACTTGAGAATGCCATTGGGTCCTGTGTACACATCTATGACATTGGGACTGGAGGGGAGCATGGTGATAATGCGGTCAGCCTTGTCAGCAACCTCTGCAGGATTATCCACAATCTGAGAAAACACACAGAATCACAAGCTAAGAACTAAACAAACTGGTGAAAAATGATTTAAAAGACTTGTGAACATTTTACACTCCCACCTGTGCACCCAGCTCTTGAACTTCCTTGCAGGACTCTGGGAACACATCGGTAGCTATGACTGGGTATCCGTGCTTCAGCAGGTTCTTTGCCATTGGGTTTCCCATATTTCCCAAACCAATAAACCCCACTGATGTCTTCGAGGCCAAAGACCTCGTGGAGACTAGAAAATAACGGCCCAACAGGTCAATAAGACAAGGTATGCTTGTTACAAATTCAAGGACAAACATACATTTCTGCTTATCATTAATCAAGATGCC
>JAQLOL010000025.1:13446754-13468820 GCA_029783665.1 Naso thynnoides | reverse complement strand
CTATAAATAACATATAAGTTTAATTTTATTTAAAAAAATAAACATATATTAATAGTGAAAAACCTTGTCAAGCTGTGATTTATAGCCCCTCACAGTGCCCACATTCAGAATTCATTCAGGTGTGTAGTTTCAGTGTAATCGCCCTTCATCGCCAAAGTCATCTGATCTGAATCCAATCCAAGTTTTTCCAATATTTTCTTAATTATTTCATGATTACATAACATTGTTTTAGAGAAAAGCATGCTATTTTATTCTAAGATTAAATAAATAATTAAAAGAAACTCCTGGAACAAATAAGACACAAGCATCCTGTTGGACTGTTATACTGCCACTGTTTACCCACAGACTAGATAACTAAAGTACAACACTTTGATGTGCAAACTGAATGCACACGCGACCACTAAAGTAACATGATATGTATTAAAAGTTATAGGTAATGTATCATTTGAGCTGACTCCACCTTTCTACAAACGGCTGCACTTTGTTGAAAGAAAAAAGTGCACAGTGGCTGATATTACATAATGTTCTTGAAATAAAAAAGTCAGGATGCAGAAGGACACAGGCGCACTGGGCGAGCAGTTTTCAGCCTTTCCCGTTTGAAAATACTGCAGTTAGCTGATAGCAAGTAGCTCTGGCGAACGGTCCGACATGCAAACAAAACGTAATTTTAACAGAAAAGGTCCTTCAGCAGCAGACTGAGAGCTGAGGCAGCTCAACCCAGGCTGGCGAAAATTCACTCAAACTTCTCCCTCCAACATTTCGAACCAAAGAAGTGTTTTCATGTCACAAACAACCTTCAAGTGTAAAGTCGAGCTTCGAAACTGAGTGCGGCGACGCGCACAAAACGTCTACAATCTCACTTCGGTCTGCTTACCAAATGCAAAGTCAACATGCCTGCAACACCTTCCGACTAGGCACCGAGACCCTCTCAACACAGCGGCCATGCTTCTTTCCTCTTGACCTTACGTGTGACGTAATGTTACGTACATTAATGGCGGTTCCTCCCGCCAATCAAATAATAGACGTGCGCTGCACGGCCTCCCAAATCCAACCACTCAGCTGCCAAGGAGAGCCTGGGGCGTATCCGTGCTCACACAGCGACAGATTTGCTTTTGCTCTCGTGTTTGAATCTATAAAGCAACTGAAAGAGTTTCTGCGTGTTTTCATCGAGTCTCCCAAAGGCTCCGACTCCAATAGTCTTGCATGTCAGCAGTAGTGTGAGAAGTAGCCTGCTCTAAGAATCTAAAACTCTCCCTTATATTTTATTTTACCATTACAACTCACCCTTTAATGCATGAACTTGTAATGTTATAGATGACAGGGCAAAAGCTTACTTTAATAATTTACTGGTAGTCTCATTTTAAAAAAGCACCTTAGTGTATAATCAATTATTATTATCCCAGAGCTGTGGCCTCCATTACCCCACTTCCGCTATAACTGACCAACACACTACACAGCTATTATTCATTTATTTATTATTTACAGTGTTAAACTGCACTGACACTTTTACTGCTGCCGCTGCTTCTAATTTTTCAGAGTTGTTTTTATATTTGTTTTTGTTGTGTGCCTTTTAATTGTTTATTTTTATCACGAGAGAAGTCAAACGGAGTTTCATTGTACAACCGTATAATGACAAAAAGGGTCATTCATTCAAGTCAAAAATATCTTATATAAAATATTTTTAAACAAAGACACCAGTGACTAAAACTGAATTATGTAGAGTAAAAATCATCGTTCTGTAATATCTTGAAACATGAGCATAAAATAAATACATAAAACCAGCTATTTGGTTCACATTAACATTCTTTCACGGTCTGCTAACTGTGTTATCTCATTATGACACATTTTTAGACGGGTGGGATCTGGGTGGGATTCCCAAGCGGGTCTCTTTCCGGAAATGACGCAATGTTGTTATTATTCCAGGAAGAGACGAGGGGAAAGCACTGAACTGCGTCAACAATTGTTTTAATGATACCTTCGAATTTCAGCCACCGTTTAACATGGCAACTGGGTAAGTTTAAGGTTTATTTGATGAATGTTTCTAATAATAAAATGGTTCTTGACATTACCTCCGCTTTACGTGTATTTGGGAATCAGAGACTCCGTTGCTAACTGTTTATGTTAGCTAACCTTGCCCTCCAGTTGATAGCAGTGCTCTCTGGTTAGCTTCTTCTTCTGCCGTTAAGGGCGTTGTGACGTTACTGGTCTGGCGCTGCGTTTTTAACTAGTTTAAGTAAGTATTTTGCTCCATAGGTTATACTTTTCTTAAGCCATGCGGTTAACGCGTGTTCTTATCTTAAAAAAGTGCGTAAATGACGTAAGCTAGCTAGCAGCATAGCTAACTTAGCCAGATATGATCAGTGTTTTCACATTAGGCCTCGCCTCATGGCTTGTGTTTGCCAGTTGTTAATTTCAGCCATTACCGATTACTCTTACCTAATTTGAATGTAATGTTATATGCCAAGTTGAAAACTTTTGTGACTGGTGTAGGTAGAAACAATGTTGATAGCTTCTCGTCAACATCAGTGTCAAGGAGAGGGTTTGACTGTCACAGGCCTGGTTACGTCGGAGGGAATTAACGTTTTAACAGATGCGGCTCAAACTGAGAATCTGTCCTGAAATAGAGCTCATGTTAATCATGTGGCCATGTTTTAGTGTTGAGATTTCATTATTGTCCTTTGTATCAAAAAGAGTCCACTGTCATTTAACTGATCGCTATGTCGTGGCAGCAGTGTTTAATAATACCACAACAACGTCTAATGTGGTCCAAAGGGCAGTGTAATACTTTTTCGGCTAGTACTACTTCGGAGACTAAGAGTAAAGTTAACATCTTAAACATTGATTCAGATGAGTATGAATCTCGATCACCCATTCTGTTAAGTCTTAACGGAAATATCAAACTAAAAGTTTTTAAAATTCTGTTTTCTCATTCGTTACTAAGGTATTTACTTATAAGCTTAGTAGATAGAGATTATATACAAGAAACCTCCAAGGAGTAAAGAAATTAAATGATCAATTCATGGACAATAAAACCATATCGTTATTGTTACTATGTTAACAGTTGTTGGTTTAGAAACTAAACAATTTATTTATCTCTGTATTAAAATTCACATGAAATTTGGAAATTTTAATGATCAGTTTTCTTTCAAAACCTAGTGAAGTGAAAGTAATCACAAAAGTTCTTGGGCAAACAAACATCTCCTGTACAGTAATACAGTAATTACTTTGTAAATCTTACTTTGCAAAACATGGCATATTGATATTAGCAGTATAACAATTGTGCCACAGTAAACATTAAAACTTCAAAATTAGAAATACAGTCGTATTTATCACAAGTTTGTCTTCATTTGGTCTTCAACCACTGATACATCACAAAAATCAGACCAATTAAAAAGACCACTCAAAAGTTTTATTATATAAAGACTGGCAATCCCCCTTAAATTTAAGTTGGATGGATGGATGGATGGAATGTGAGTACAGTACCATTAGTCTGTGTCATTGTTTGTCTGTGATTTGTTAAAACTGAAAGACTGACCTGTATTGCAAACCTGGTATCATGGTCTTTCCTGGGTTTCCCACTCAAAATTAAAAAATAAAAATTTTAAAAAATCCCATATCACTGGTCATGTGAGAGCAACTCTCTGTTGGCAAACTTGGACTTTTTAAAAAAAAACTTGGAGTCTTGAAAAAAAGTTTCCAACCGATGGAGAGAAGACACATGTTTATGAGCTCAGCATCACTTAGTCATATTTCTGAGCCAAATGAATGCATTTGTTGAAAATCTAGATGTAAGTCCTGGATTGTGAAAATGATTTCCCCAGATCAGATAGTTCCTCATTGGGGACACAGACAGGTACACATCACCAGTTAATTTCTGATTAAGCGAAAAACCCTCACCCACAAAAAACAAAATGAAAAAGGAAACAGCACTTCACTTGCACTTCACTTTAAATTCATACTTATTATTTTTTTAGTATATTTCCTGATCAAAGTTTTTAAAGTCTTAAAGACATGAGCTCTCATTTCAAGCTGATCAAATGTAACAAAGTGATTTCTTTATCAGCCATGACTGTGTATCGTCAATAGCATAAATTTGATGTTGATGATGTTGTGTACTTACAAATAGTGATTGATTGTTTGCATTTTTATTTACTCTAAGTTTAAACAGAAGAAGGGACACAGTGTCTCAGACACAGACACAGTATGCACTCTGTGCACTGGTTATCATTCCTTGACAGCTTAAATGACTGTCTGATAAGTCTATGTGTGGGTCTAATGAGAAACTACAGCAGACTGGGATGGCAATTATTGGAGGACATGTTTTGATATGGGTCTGGATCAAAAACAGTTCCTTATGCTGTTATAGATATTAAAAATATTTGCTGTTTAGAAACTGACTATAGCACTGTTTGAATATCAGAAATGAGGAAATGTTTCTTCCTTAAATTGCTTTCACTGTAAACTAAATAATAGTGCCATTTTATTCCATAATGGTAGACAGTAATTGTAAGACTCTCAACATAATATCAGATTTATTGTGTAAAACTGCCTTGCTTCTTCGCTTACTATCATTCATTGTAAAAAATGCTAACTTAGTTATTTTTGTTCACTTTCTGATCAGATGTTTTGTTGCTTGTCTTTTCCTGTGTAGCCACTGCTGAGTAATTCATGGCACTGTTCCTGGACGGGACTTTATTTGATAACAACATGGATACATCGAACTTTGCCCATGTCATCTTCCAGAATGTGGGGAAGAGTTACCTGCCCCACGCTGCACTGGAGTGTCATTACACCCTGACGCAGTTCATTAAACCACATCCGAAAGACTGGGTCGGCATATTCAAGGTAAATAAACCTCTTCAGTGTATTATAAAAGCATTTGAAGAAAACGAGAGATATAAAAAATATTATCATTATTAGTAGATGCATAAGAAGCAGTAGGCTGTTACAGTGTGTATTTTTATGACTCCAGCATAAAATATATCAGATATGTGAAGGTAAATCTCCAACTTACTGTATGATGATGACATTTTGTATACATAAGCTTGATGTAAATTCTATGAATTTGTGCAATTGAACACTTTAAAGCTGTTATTAATGATTTTATTTACTTATTAATTCAGTGGTGAGAAAACAAACAAGAGATTGTGAATGCAGACATTGTCATTTTATCTAAAAAATCATCTTGGCAGAGGGAATGAAGCATTTAAAACCACCACATACCTGAGTGTCCCATGTGGATTTTGTTATAGTCATTCTTCTAAGCCAAATGTATGCTTTATTATTATTTTTTTAATCTAGGTATGATTTTTGAATTTTAAAGGTGATTTACGTGTGCGTCCTGTCCCACATGGATTTTGTTATAGGAGCACATTAAATTTAAGTGGTAGTATTTTATTTTAGCCTCATCTGTAGTAAACATTGGTAGTAAATCATGGCTGTAGACGGAGGTGTATGGCTCCAAGTTCTTCAGAACAAGATGCTGCTTCTTTTCCTCCAGAGATGAGATTAAATCAGACAAGATAAAGAAATCAAACTTATCCTTCTCTGCATTCTGCCTAATGTGCTTCTAGTACTAAGAGTCTTGCATCATAAACTTATTCTTGTAGTGTTATGTGCCATTAATCCAGCAAAGACAAGTTGTTACAGTTTTGCTGAATGTCAGAGATTTTAAATTTTATGTCTCTCTGCCTCTAATGAAAATCTACAGTTATTCTATAAGTGAAAAATGTATGTTAACTATTCGATACTTTTAGTGTGTGCAATTTTTTTTGATAAATTTGTAAGAGTTTTTGCAAAGCTCGACTGACAACTGAGGTCATGTTTGGCTGCTGGAGGTGGATCGCATAATGTCTGCATTCAGCACTCTGTTGTAGCTGGATGCCACATCACATTGTGTTTAGCCTCGAGGTTTGCACCAACTGGCAGCGTGGATCTAAAAATCACTAATTTCTTGAGCCTCTAAAACACAGCTGAGCTGGAAAGGGCTCAGTGCAGGATCGTAAATTGTGTAAATGTTCCTGGCAGTGCTGACAGATGAGGCGTTTGGTGCCAAGTTCTTGCGTTTGTATGCATAGAGATACCTGAGTTTGCCATCCATCTGTGTTAACTCCTTAATGTACATTTAGTCGCTATTGACTCCCTGCCAAGCAGTGCAAATTCTGCCTCAGATTATTCGGAGTAGGATCCCTTTCTTGTTTTTTATTTCTTTGGTATGCATTTAATCTAAGTACAGTGTGGTTGGGAGTCTTTTGGGATCTTACTATTATTCGGATTCTGATGCTTTTTTGTCATCCATAAATTTCGACTGGTACTTGATTAAAAGAATAGAAAAGGGGGAACTGTTTTCAGTCACTTGCTCCAGTATACTGTCGACCATAGCATTCACTGGTGTTCTTATGAAACTGAAGCACAAAGAGTCTATTCATTTGAAAGCATCTTACTGTCTTCTGTCAGTGTGAGAATAACAAAATGAGGAGAAGTGCTCTGCTGTGTTTTTAACATTATAGCCTCTCTGCTGCGCCGTTAGCTCTGGTGAAAATCGATGTTGTGAAAGACACTGAGCGGGTGCAGGGTTTTTTGAGGTGAAACAGACTAAGCAGAGTTGTTTTCTTCACCACAGAGTCGAGAGTGTGTGTGTGTGTGTGTGTGTTGCTGTTGATTGTTACTATGCTAATCTTTTTCATACTAAATTTCATGCTCATTTGCAAATGGAGTTATTTAGACGTTGAATTTAGTGTCCCTGCAAATGCTGCCTTTTATGAAGATGAATTGTAAGATAACTCCAGGATGTGTGTGCTGTACACTGTCCAGATGCCGTACTGCTCTCACAGTTTTTCATTCCACAAACATCAAGTCATTAACTAACATTTAGAAATGGATTTTTGACATTTGTGAATTGATGCAGAACTGTCCAGCTCTGGTTGCGATGCCTCATAAATCAATTTTTCCCCCACATGTAGAATATAGTGCATGTTTCAGATGTGTCTTGTGTAGTCTAACTAAGATATGCAGGTAAGATTAGAAAATATGTGGCTAAGTTGTCGGTTGAAATTGTGAAACTGTCAGTATGTTAGTTCAAAGAATTGTAGGTTTGAATAATTAATGGTTGTTTAAATGATACACTTTTAATTTGGCAAGTCAAAGAAAAAATTAAATATGCTATTGATGGTAAAGTGATAAGAGACAGGTTCATGTTTGCACATAGACAAAAGTAGCCTATGGCTCTTTGATGTTGGAACATTTACCATTCTGCGTAATGCAAGCTGTTCTCGGCTCATGGAGGAATGTTGTTGGGACAGGTTGTTAGAGTGGCCTAAGAGAAAGCAAGCACAGCTTTATAATTAACCTGTCTCCAAGCACAACCTCTCCGTGTGATTCATGAACAACTTGCTGCTGAATTTATACAGTGTGACTGGCACATTACCTCCTGCAGCAACTTTGCTACTGGCTTTTTTCAGCTTTCTTGCTGACGCTTGACTTTGCTGGAATGCTGTGAAATGCCATGTTTAAATTTTTATACCTGTTGCATCAGTAGGCTCTGAAGCCACATATTGTAACCACTTGTATATCTTGACTCCTGCCATTTCGCTTTGTTATCCCTTCAGTCACCAGTGCAGTTTTTTTTATGGTGGGTCTACGCCATCTCTGCCTCCTCATCTTTCATTTATACACATTGCAGACCAGTCTGTTGTAAGTGAAAGAGTTCCTCTCAGAGTTTTCACCCACCACCTCTGCTGCTATAATGAGTGGACTGGTAAGGGCTAGCCTCCAGTAATGACACTCACTAACTAGGTGCATGTTTTTAATTGCTTCCTGTTCTTTACTGCTGCAGGCTGGAACTGCACTGGTAACAATTGGGGGTTTTGGAGTGCCAGGGCCTTCTATCTCTGGCTCAGATGAACACTTGTGGCATTGTAGCTGCAGGCTGTTTGTACACAGGTGATAAACTGCCCAGATCAGGAAAAAGGCCCGTCTACATCAAAAACATCCGTTGCAATCGTAAATAAAACCGTGATCTGTCTGCAGGAATATTTAAATGTAGTTTTTGCAAAACAAAGTCACGTAACATAACTTAATCTCCTTGGCAAAGTCTGGTGTAATAGGCTGTTTTGACTTGGCTTGTTGTGCATGTGGGTGCCTGAGTGTGCACACCCAGAGCCAGCCAACTCGATGTGACTCTGATTTTGTTTGACAGTTTTATGGCACTGGGCTGAAGTTATGGATGTATTTTCTGTACTCCCCCCTCATCAGCCATCAGTTAACAACACATAAAATACGTATAATTACTCTTTGGTTTTCATTTTCAAGTCACCTATGTATAAAATTTTCACCTATTTTCCTCTTCCTGTTAGAAGTGAGTTGTAGCTACATTTCCACAGTTAGGCTTGTTCATGACAAGGGCCAGGCCATATGCACATGGTGACCAGGAGTTGGAGTGGGTTAGAGAAGTTATCTTTTTCTTCTTGTTAAGAAAGGGTCTTAGGTTGCATAGTTTACTTTTTTATCTTCTCGACATAGATGAAAACAAAAAAACACCATTGTAAACCAGTCTGAGATATTTTGGAAGTGGCACAGTGTGACTTCTAGGAAATCTCCCTGTTAATCCTCCATTGTTATCCTACACTGATGTGGTGAGAGCGTTTGGCTAAATTGATTCCCCACAATGTCTCACAGGTTGGTTGGAGCACAGCAAGGGACTATTACACATTCTTGTGGTCGCCTCTCCCTGAGAACCATGTGGAAGGCACCGCAGTGCACAGAACGGTGGTCTTTCAGGGTAAGATCATACCATAGTTTTATATAACTTTGACACCTTTTAATACCCGTATATCAGAGGGCTGTTCAGAGAATTGTTAAAACTTTAATACTGAATCAGTGGATAGAGTGAAATGAGAAATTTTCCCCACAGAGCTCAATTCTGGTGTTTATGACATTTCAGTTTTATACACTTTTTATAAAGCAATGGAGAGTGACACGAAGGAGAAAAGACATGCTTTAGTAGCTTTTCAGATTCAAACCCACAGCATCTCACATGCTTAGTGTGAGCACCAGATCATTGAAATGCTACTGCACAATAATTTCTGTGCTTTTTTTACTTGTCTTCTCATATCTCCTTCAATTATAGCTGGGAAAAAAAGTTCTAACTGTACTGTGGTATAACTTGGTGCAGTTCAAGATAAGCTGTGTGTGGGTGACACTAGAGCTGTGAAGGAATATGTTTCACTTTGCTTCTCTGTACTGCTGTACACTGAGGGAAGTGACTGGATGTCGATCTTCCACAGGATATTACGTGCCCAACGACGATGGCGAGTTCTACCAGTTCTGTTATGTGACCCACAAGGGGGAGATCCGCGGAGCCAGCACGCCATTTCAGTTTCGGGCCAACAGCCCTTCAGAGGACGAGCTGCTGACTGTGGAGGATGAATGCAACTCTGACATTCTGGTGGTCACCACCAAGGCTGGGTTTCTCGAGGTACAGCTCGCCTCAGCATGGCTGTCACATCAGATTGGCTAATTAAATCTTTGAGTTCCTATTAGATTAAACATAATGTACATTTGTTAATATTATATACTGTTGCAGCATAGTGCTATACTTGGTTATTAAAGTAAATTACTATGTGAACAGTCCAAATATGTTGTACAATTTATTTTTCTGAACAGCAAAAGGTGGAAGAAGCCCAGAGAGAGAAAGACGAGCTGGTCAAAAACATGGCTCTCCTGCAGCAGGAGAAGGAGCAGCTGGAGGCTGAGAAGGAGAGCCTGCAGAAGGAGTGTGAACAGCAGAAAGAGACCTGTGCCCAACTGAGACGAGAGAACCAAGTAAGCTGAGAAGGGAGTGGGCCCATTTATGAAGGCAGCTGGGAGTGCCAGCGTTAAGGGAGGGGAGAGGAGTGTTTGGTTCTGTCCCTAAAGCAAAAGACCTTGTTTCCCTTCTGTTGTATAGTATTTTCTTTTATGGTTGTATATTGAACAGCATTACTGTTAAATATACTAAATAATATTACTCACTTTTTGAGCTTTTGTAAGTACTCCTGAGACAGTTTTACATTTAGCCAAATAGTCTCTTAGCACCCCCTAGTGAAAGACTGTAAACATGCAGCACTACTCAAACTTAAAATCTACTAAAAGTATAAATCACACTCTGACCAATATGAATGTCTGTTTTTATCAAAGTTGTAATTCAGTTTTTATAGCATTACATTAAGTCTTAAAAGCATGTCAGTAATAATTCATATTTCTTCCTCTGCCATAAATCTGTTGGTTCGAAACGGCTTTCAAATGAAAACATGATTACAGATTTTTGCGGCTGTTAATTTTATGACTGTACTTTTATATGATTTTTTATTTGGTGTGAATATAAAGATTCCAAAGTTCTGTCTATAAACAAACTTTAAAAAAAAAAATCATTTCCTAGTGCTTTTTAATTTCATGTTTTGAGTATGAGGACTCTACATTGAGCATTATGGATATTTTTTTTTATTATTTTATACATGCATTTCAAAGACAATAAAGTTTTTTATGTTTGAACTAGTTTTCCACAAGCTTTGAGTCTGAGACAGAGATGGAAAAGTGGTTTACTAAGAGGTTACAGTTTCTTCTTCATGTCGGAGTTAAAATTGGATTCATGTAGTTCCTAGAATGAACTTAAGTAATTTATTTATTTTTTAAAAAAAGAATGATTAAGTTATTTAATAATGCATTATATCATGCACACGACTGAAATGAAGCATATTCTTTTCGGATTTTATTTGGTGTTGTGCTTTTTTTTTTCATATTTTTAGTCTGCTTGTGTCCAACATTATATGTTATTGCCTCCCAGTAGATGCAGAATTCTTCGCAGGCCCTGCAAGAGGAGAAAGAGGAAGTGAAGAGAAGGCTGGAGGAGGCCACTGCCAGAGTTATACAGCTGGAAGAGGATCTGATTGGAGTTACCCAGAGGGGCCTTCAAAAGGAAACTGAGCTGGACAGGTGAGTTCAAAATGGAAGAGCTGTTGTCTCTGAAGTGCTGGTTTAGGTTACATGTGCAGATTTTTTTTTAAATCTGAATGCTTGAATACTCAAAGCATTATTTATTAAAGTTTTGAGTAAATGAGAACATTTGCAAGTGCACCTAAGGAGAAGGAAAAGCTTGCTCGTATTTACATCTCATGTCTTCTTGTTGTCCATATAATTGATTGGTAAGTCGATATGGGAGGAAGTAGTATGGGAGGTTGCTTGTCAGTGATGCATTAAAAGCCACATAAACTTTAACAGGCTATAATCTGAGATTACGTTCACTTATTCCACACAATGAATGTAAATAGATTCTGTGATATGTGATACAATTCGAGGCTTGTATTTTAACTTTTTTAACCTTTTCTTTAGTCTCAAGGATAGAGTGAAGAAGCTAACAACAGAAAAGGAGGTAGCTGAATCTCATCTTAAGAATGAGAAAGATGAGAAGGAGCTCTACAAGGTAATGTGCTGATAGAATTTATATGTTTCTTGTATGCATTTCTTCAAAGGAGTCACAAAAAGATTGATTAAAAAAAGTGGATTTCAAGATAGTTAGCAGCTGTGTGCTTTAATGTGATCATATATCAGTATGCTCGTCTAGTGGTTCATTTAACTGCTAGTTAGTGACAGTTTTATTGTCTGTACAATTATTCGGTTGTATTTGATTCCTCAAAATTGGAGTTCCAGTTAGTTAAGTTCGCCTGTTTCTGTTTTTCACTTTTTACTACTGTGTCTATTCTACTCACTTTTACCCAAACACTTAGCCTAAACAGGGCATGCCTTATTCTGTCTTCCTCTGGTCAGTCTGGTGTTTCTGAGTCTTTGTTGTGGTGGGCACTGCACTGGAACTGGGAGTGCCACATGCTATACTGTCGCCACAGAAATGGAGCCAAAAAACCCATACCTAATTTTCCTTGCACCATCACATTGGGGCTGTTTCACAAGGAAAACTTTATGGGCCTATCTCAATCTCTGTTTTGTAATTGAGGTCATGCAACATTTATTTTAATAGTCATATGCTCTTTGGTACATGATCGTGATTGATGTCGTATAAACGAGGTAGAGCCAAGAACTTTATGTTTAATAACTTGTGTTTTATAACTTCTTCTGTGTGCGGGTGGGCATGTGTTTGCAACTGTGTGTGTGTGCACCAGATTCACCTGAAAAACAGAGAGCTGGAGAACACTAAGCTGAGTGCAGAGCTGCAGATGCTGAAGTCTGTGGACGTTAACAAGGAAAACACCATTGCCCAGTTTAAAGAGGAGGTGGGACGCCTGCAGGCGTGCCTCTCTGACAAGGAGAAACAGTACAGAGAGATCCTGGCCAAAGTTTCCCCCTTGGTACACAGAATTTTGTTTCAATGCTTAAAAAAGTCACAACACATAGGTAGATTTCTCATATACAGTATTTAAATTAATCAAATTTTGTGCCATATGATAACTTTAAGATTAGTCATAACAAGAATTGGAAGGGGAATAAGTAACAAACAAAACCCCTTCACATAAAACGTGTTTGTGTCTTGCAGGGAGATATGAAGGCCCTGAAGGAGCAGCTGCGGCAGAAGGAGGAGCAGCTCCAGGCCAACCAGCAGCAGTCCTCCTTGCTAGCTGCTGAGTTGCGGGACGCCTCTAGCACTCGCGACCGTACCATGTCTGAACTGTACCACATGAAGGTGGAGGCCGATGCACTTCGCCAGGCCAAGGCTGAAGCTCAGGCTCAGTGTGCGCGCCTGGAGCGCCTGGTAGAGCAGATGAAGGCAGAGGCTAAGCAGGAAGCTGTAAGGATGATAATAAATCTGCCAACAGGCTTTATTGATTTAAATAGCTTAATATGAAACAACACAATTATTATTACTTTTGTTTAATATATTGGTTGTCAGGGTGTACCATAGATGATATGTGAGTGTATGGAACATCAGATTTTTTTTATGTACCAGTGAGAGATAAAGAAAATAGAATTTTTAAAAATAATTATGTATTTATAGTTTTTGGTAGCATAAACAAAATAATGCACTAAACTATCAAACTGATTGTTGTGGCAATAGCATTAGTAAAAATTAAAAAAAAAAAAATTAAAAAAACAACAACATAATCCCAAAAAATATTGTTTTACTTTCTTGAGAAATTAGAAGTTTAAAGTTAATTTCTATTTTTGTTGTTGTTGTTTTATATACTTTGCTACAAATGTACATCACAGCAACATTAATTATTTTTTTACCGCAGAACAATTCTTTTGAAAGATTGCAAATTATAATAGTACTGTAATTTATCATACAGTCATAGTCTCTGTGCGCTAAATTTGTGTGGAGTAGAGCGAGTGAGCAAGTAGAGCAATATAATGGAAACAGAAACAAAAAGTCTCCCTCACAGGGGGTTTTACTGGTTCTGCCTTTGAAGGAGGCGGTAATTCTTTCCAGATTTCAGACAGAGCCAGATCTTAACTTTTTTTCTTTTTCTGTTTTTTTAAAGCGCGCATCCTCTTCTGAACAGCGCAGTTTCTTGGGGTACATTAAAACTCCACGTTAGAACAGCTTTTTAATTTTGTAAACTTGAAAGCAACCCTTTTATATGATTATTTAAAATCATAAAGGAGTTATTTAAAAGCGAATTATTTCTATTGCTCCAGTTTCAGAGCTGTTGGTCCTCTACTGCTTGGTGTCTGAGCTATTCTGTTGTAATATCCTCTGTCACCAGACTAAAGCAGAAGAAGAAGCTGCAGACCCAGCTGTTGTGGCAGAGCTGCAGAGAGAAGTGGAGGACCTGAAGCTGCGGCTGCACATGGCAGCAGAACACTACAAGGAGAAATACAAGGAATGTCAGCGACTGCAAAAACAAGTGCTTAGGCTCTCTGAACAGCAAGGGGTGGGTCCCACAGCACACTAGCCAGCATACTGTATACTACATACTTCCCAACAAGTAAAAGAACAGAACACACACCAGATTTCTGTCACCAATATGTCTGCTAATGACATCCCTGTCTAAATGGCCTTGAGACCTTTCTGGACTGGATTGATTTGCTACCTTGAAAGTCAAAACAGTAATTTTGGATTAAATTTATTATGCTTATAAAAGACATCAGCACATGCAATAATTTTATATTGGCACAGGTTTTTTGTTTTTGTTTTCTCTCATAATCATTTTGACTGTCTGCTGATCGTATGTGCTTCCAGCTCGTGCCTGCACCAAATTATTGTTTCTTTCAGTTATGTTTTTCTTCTAGCTGCATTTAAAGCCAACTATTTTTCTGCCTGAAGGAGCTGAAGAGAAGCTCAGCACAAGAGACCACAATAATCCCTGCATCAGTGAGTCCAGACACATCAGTGCCAGGTAAAGTCCGCTCTATTGATAATTAAGTGTAAAAAATGCAGTCATTTATCAATATCTTGGCTGTTGCTGATAATGTGTTGTTGGTTTACCAGCAGTGTAGTTTCTGAGGTGATTGCCTTGTGTTTTCTGTTTTGTCTTATGAAATCAAGCTTTTCTGTATGTTCAAAATGCTCAGTATTTTTATTTTAGACTCCTTGATACATTGGTATGTAGGTGGGTTGTATAGAAGCAGCAATTTGTAGTTTTAATAATTAGCAGATGAACTAATAAAAAAAAAAACATTTTGGCACAGCAGACAGTTTGACTTGCTGTCATTGTCCTCACAGGGAGTCCAGGCTCTGCTGATCCAGTGCTGGAAGCCATCATTCAGGAGAAGCTCAAAGGCATCAGCAGAGAGGCGTCTGACAGGAATGACAAATACAGGAAATGCAAGCAGATGCTGCAGGTAAGTATATTTGCATCCTTTCATTGATAATGTGTCTCCAGTTTAGATGTTTAGACTTTTCTGTCAAGGTTCTCCAAAGGTGTTACATGCAGTATGTGCTTTCTGTTGCATTATAAGAGAGGAATATGATAAAAAAGCGCTGGTTAATGTCTGACTGCTCTTTAGGAGGAGAAGGATCGTAGCTGCATGTTTGCTGATGAGTTGGCCAAGATGGAGGTGAAATTTAAGGAACAACTGAAGACAAATGAGAACCTGAAACTGCAGTTGGCGGCAGAGGAGGATCGCTACAAGGTCAGTTCTTCAGAGAGCAGGCACTTAGTGCTGCGCTCAGGCCATTCGCCGCCAGTGACGCTGTGCCGCTTTCGAAGCATGTCTGTCTTTGGACACTCACTATGTTTTTACCGCTGGCTATGGCTGGTCTAGCTCAGGAATAGGGCCTTTGATGCTATCTTTCCCCTTGAACACAGTCACTCTGACAGTGTTGTTTATGAGCAGGCCTATCTGTGAGACGGCGTTTTACTGCTGTTTATGTCAGGCTCTGGAGACAAGCAAAGCTTGGCTCTGAGGAGTCATCTCCAGTTGCCTGGATAATGCTGTGCTTGGCTCAGGTCAGGCGGATATTTGCTTAGTGTCTTGGAGGAATTCAAACAGGTTGTTTTGCTTTGGGCAGTATTGTACATAAATCCGTCCTCTGCAAAGGGAAGCCTTTTACGGCTGTGATCAATTCATGTCGCGCACAAAAGTTTGACAGTAATTCAGTGACGTGGTCTTCAATCAGCAGCACATTTCAGAAGTTTGAAAGTTGAAAATGTCTCTTAATTCTACTTTTCTTATATCTTTTGTTTACTTCAGAGCCAAGTAGCTGAGAAAGGACGGGAGCTGAAGGAACTGAAGGACACACTAGCACTTGTTGTTAAGGAGAAGGAAAAACTAGAGGAGGTTAGTGACAGCATTCATTTTCTCTTTTATAGACTCCTTCCACTCTAAAAATTCCCTGAAAAGTGCAGTTCCTCTGCCATTTTCCCTCTCCCAATCTGGTCTGTGTTTAATATGCCTCTAATTGTAGAAGCAAAGTAAATGAGTCCTTATTTTCCATTCCATTACTCTGGACCACAGTAAGGTCCTCACTGGCCTAAAATATTGCTTCGAGGTAATGCAGTTACAGCTAAGAGGAGCAGAATGACCCAATTTGAGGTTTAGTCTGTAAATCAAATTGACGTCTGCATCTAACATCAATAAAACACAGCGTCTCATTCCCTTTGAAAATGAGAGGAGCTTTTTTTAATGAAATGAATGAAAACACTAATTAAACTGTTTGTGTGAGTGAGTGAAAAAGCAAGAGTCACAGAGCTGCCGTGTGACTGTGAGAGGTGATGTATTATTTGCCTTGACATACTGCAAATCATAGAAAGATGAAATCATATATGTAACTTATCAGATCACATGTTGATGCCCACAGTGGCATTTCTTCTTGCCACTGGTGTTTGTCGTTGTGAAAATGAGTTACAATGGTGCTGTTTTCTGCCCAGGAGCTCCAGAAGCCCAGCAGCAGAAAGGGAGATCAGGGGACCGTTGAGAAAAGCAGTTTGGAGAGTAACCAGTCCAGTGTGCCTTTATTCCTGCAGTACCCTGTCCCATACACCCAGGATGCCCCCACCCCTCTGCTGGTCTCCCAGAGCCCCAGCAAGCTGCATTTTGGGAACCCTTATGCCATCTCAGACCCTAAAGGTTTGTTTCCTTTTTAGGGAAAAGAAAAAAGGTTTTTGTTAAAAATTTTTTGGGGGCCAGTTGCATGAAATATTAAACAAACTCTGAGCCAATTCAGAATGAAACAGGCTCAGAGCTTTCACTGAACTCGCTCTCTGAAACAAGGCCCAGTAACAATTTGAAATACCTGACTTGTATTAACAGTAGCTACATCTCTTAATCCTCTCCCCATAGATGAGGGAGATGAAGAGTTCTCAGATGACCAGCTGCTGAGGCTGCCCCCTGTGGGCCCGCCCTCTTGGGACAGTAACGTGGTGTGTATCCAACCCACCCGCAACCATAGCCGGCCAGAAGGCCCTGAAGAATCTGAGGAAAAGCAAATCAACAACAATGTAAGCCCTTTTTTCTGTGATGTGTGTATTCTCTCCCATGTGCAGCATGCAGTTAAACACTTTTGACTGACTACTTTTTACTCCTTTGTATGTAATTTTACAAATGTCAGTAGATTTTCTTTCTTAAATGGTGTTATTTTCCTCTCTTAGGCTAATACCAACGAACAGCCTGTACCAACTGAAACTCACAGCCCATTTGTGAACGATGGACAAACTGCCTTCTGCTTTGATCCCAGGTAACACACGCCCAAACTCTCATAAATGCCGTCCAAGTTTGCTGCACCCTACATTTTTCTTAACCTGTGCGTTGTAACATGTGTAAAGTGTTTGTTCTGCTGCACAGCCACCTTTTGTTGGTACAAGTCGAGCAGCAGGCCACCCACGTCGTATCAGACAGATGCTCTTTATTAGCCCGCGCTCCTGGTTTGCCCACATCATCACTTCCCTGCTTAACGAGAGCTTTCTCTCCCCGCTTTTCCCCCCTTCTGTCCTCTTCCCGTCTTCAGCATGGACATGAAGCGATGTCCGCTGTGTGAGGTCATCTTCCCACCCAACTACGACCAGAGCAAGTTTGAGGAGCATGTGGAGAGCCACTGGAAAATCTGCCCCATGTGCAGCGAGCAGTTCCCACTGGACTGCGACCAGAAAGTGTTTGAGAATCACGTGCTCACTCACTTCGACGGCCATCCGCTCAACTTTGACTAGAAAAACCTGAAGTCAGCACATCCGGTTTGCCTCCTTCCTGTCGCCACTGAAATAAATCACTCTGCACTCTTTTCTGCATGTAATGGTGTGAAGATCCACTCTTTAGGACTATACTGACCTTCGCTTTGTTACTTCGACTTAGAAACACTTTGAAGTGGTGTGACATTGTTAAAATGACATTCTAATTCAGTGTGTATGGCAGGGCTACTGACTCCGTGTGCTAATCAGAAAGTTTTTTAATAGGTGGCAGATTTGCCTTCATTGGACTTTGAGGAATAATTTAGGGGGATACGACTGTTGTACGTATATATGCTGACTTTTAAATTGACTCGGCTCTTGCAAATCTGTAAGTCTACAGGACGTAACGAATCAGGGAAAGAGATAAGTGTTTACCAAACTTACATTCGAAACATCCAACCAAATGGTTCCCCCCTTAAAACTTCACTGTACAAGACATTTGCTCATTCTTTATAGAAAGCAGCCTTGGTGCACTATATGCAGTCAGGGAGAAATCTTCAGTAACCACATTCAGACGTAATTATACAGTATATCATCAGATCATCTATTTTAGAATAATTAAAGCCAATGATATTGTGAAAGCCTTGATACTTTGTGTACTATAGTTTTGTGTTATGTTAGGTTTCCTTTGCTTTCTTTCGTAATTATTTAATCAGGTCTTTGTGTCAGAATTCTTCAGAGCCTTCATATCATCAGCTAATCAGTGCATGCTGAGCTTATGTTGAATTTCCTCCTTTCGTTCTTTTCTTTTACAGCATTAAGTTATTTCAATCATAGAAATGTTTCATTTGTTAAGTGAGTTTCATGTATCTAATATAAACTAATAAAGTCTGTTTGAATCCGAGTTGTGTCCGAGCACAGTTAATAACACAGGAGACTGTAGGCACACGTCAGAGGAATTTTTATTCTAAATGTAACAAAAGTTTACATGAAGCAGCTTTTTGAAGAAATACAGTACATCACCATTAGTTTCTCCAATCATCCTCTGATTTTGCCTTTTTACACATATAGTTTTGTTTTCCTTTACTTCAGAAACATATGAAAATATAATTTAATGCACTTAAAACATAACAATACATTCACTGTACACTATATCAAAGACTTTCCTCCGTACTGGCAGTAAAATACTGTCACAATTCTCAATTAGACTGCAGTTCATTAACACAAACAGCCATGCGGAAAAGATGTCATACAACCTGGAAGCTGTGTAAAACCCAAATAATAGATTTTGCCAATTAGCTAATTCCTTTTTAACATATGCTGATTTGAAAACAGACAAAGATGATGTATTTAATGTTACACTTAATTGACTTTTGTAAGTGAGTGCTTATGCTGAATTTGATGCCAGCAGCATGTTTGACTGTAGAGGACTAAAACTGCCAAAATCAAAAATAAAGAAATGATGACACCACCACCACCCCCGAGGAAGAAAGTGGGGGCAAACAAACAAATAAGCCTAAAATGCCACTATTTGTTCAATGTCCCATTTAATTTATTCAATTTTAATTTATTATTTATTTATTTTCCATGTTAACTTATTCATTTATAAATTACTTGATGCGTTTATTAAATGAAAAATAAATAGGTAAATAAATTTTAAAATGAATAAATTAATAAAACAGAAAATCAAATGGGAAATAGTGGCATTTTTGGCATATTTATTTATTGATTGAGTTTTATTCATTGTCAATTTTGGCATTTTCTGTCCTCTATATGAAACAAGTGGCAGAGTAGCAATAAAAGACAAAAAACACCTGTTCACTTGTTTGAAACATTCGACAGGTAAACAAGTTCATTGATAAAGGATGATGGTATCATGATTGGGCATCAAAGAGGCATCCTGTTTTTATTTACATTTTACACAGTCATAACTTTTTTTTTTTGCAATCATGGTTTTACCTAATGGCTCAGTTCTGACAAACCCCAGTCTTGTGGCATTTTATTATTTAGGGCTCATCATTTCAGGGATTAAATAGTGTTTTACATGTCCTCAACTGACATTATATAATTATGGCACACAGTAGGAGCCACATGTATTTCTCTCGCAGCCCAACAACAGGACTGTGAGAATGTAAATGTGCTGAATACATGTCTGTTGTTGGCCTCCTTTTCTGCTATCCATGACAAGGACAATCGCCCGGTTTCATAAGTCATGGGAGTTGATAAACAGCAAACAGTCAGTGAGCTGTCTGCAGTCAGATGAATTTGTGTGAACTGTCAAAATGAGGCCGTACAAAGATGTGTACTGATTGGAATGGTTTTCAATTCAAGGCAACCACTGTACATACAGAAATCTCACAATACTTTAAACACTGGATGTTTGGTGTACATCTTCTTGAGAAGCAATGCAAACTTCTCCTCTGAGGGCCCTTTGCCTCGTTTTGGTAGCTTCTGTACATGCACCAAAGGCAAGATATTGGCAAAAAAAAAAAAGAAAGAAAAAAGCTGATTTGTTGGCAACTTGTTACAAAAAGTGCTTCAATTCCTCGCCGTAAAGTAGTGAGGAAAACTGCTTAGATCTTCAGAAAAGTGACCGGGAACATCTATAACAATGGCACGCAGAGTTCCCATGATCCCACTGAACAGCATAAATACTATCAGAACACTTGGGCAGGACAACGGGCTGTAATGCTTGCAAACTCACCTGAGATCATCCTTTGGTGCTCATATGCAAGTGTTTGCAGGAAAAGGGATGAAAAAAAGGTTTGAAATACGTGTGATATGAAAGGAAAAATAACAAAGTCCAACATCTGATTATTGACATTGAATCTGATAGAGAATTAAACATACAAAGTTCTTCAGCTTAGATTTCTCATGTTGCACCACCAACATTCAGATCTTTTTTCATTCACCTCTGTCCATTTTCAGGCTCAAATGAGACAGAGGCAAGGTAGTAATGGTTTCTCCATCCTTTCTATGACAACAAACTTCAAATCTTTCCTCTGACATCACACTGCCCTTGAAGAAGGACGCCCCACTATGCGTCCAAGATAACTCATGACTTGGTGAGACCATTCTCTAGTCTACAACATGCTCTCATCCACAACGAGCACCTCACGTCCAAAAAATATATTCAAACATAAATGATTGCTTAAATGTGCAAAATACAAAATCGTGAACTACATTAATATTTAACACTCTAAAAAAAAAAAAAAGAAGAAGAATACATTTATGCCATGCAATTAAAAATAGTGTCATAACAAAGTGGGATAAGAGAAAAAAAGAGAAGGAGTAGGGGAACAGGGTGGAATGACAAACAGCCATTGCTGGTGATGGTGGTGTTCAGATGGTTGGGAAATGACCTGAAGGAGAGTGCTCGTCGCTCTCTCACGCTCTACTGCTGCATCTTGCGGATGATGTCAGTAGAGATGGGTGGGTGGAAGTTGATGGTGTGGTGGCGGAGACCCTGAGACGTTTTGTAGCTCTTCCCGCACCGGCACTTGAAGGGTTTGCGCACCCTTATCTGGGTTCGATGGCCGTTCTTGGCATGATACTTGATCCCATTGACATTCTGTAATGAAGCAAAGAATGTGAGGCTCCACCATCACTTTTGACTTTCCCACAACTACCTCCTACTATTACATGCTTCATTAAAAGTCCCAGTGGACGCGACTCCCATGACAAAGACTCAAATCAGATTCGAGTCACATATTTGATGACTTTAGACTTAACAAAATAAAAAAAAGACTTGTAAATCGAACCGGACTTAAACACAAATGACATGTGACTTGACTTGGACTTGAGCATTTTGACTTGAAAATACTCACTACCTTACATTAAAGTCCCTAGGAGGAACTTTTAACTGGTTATGAAGCTGTTCAAATTTAATACCGATGCCTAACATCATACCTACATCAGCAGATGAGACCATCAGCCAGGAGACTGGACATTACTATCCTGCCTTTCATAATGCCTTTGTCCGGTCCACTCAGTCAGCGGAAACACAACAGATCACTTTACACAGATCGGAAGAGACAGTTTGTTGTTAATGAACAAGATCGATCTGCTGTTCTCTTTTTTTACTATCTATGGTTGGAAGCTGGAGGATATTTTTCTTTCATTTCAATATTTTTTGTTTATGGCCAAACTGTTACTGTCCAAATAAGTGATGTGTTTCTTTCACTCTCTTCCAAAACAAACGCTCGCGCTAGACAAAGATCTTCACGACAGTAAGGAGTACTGATTTGTCAACATGTGCCGCTACAATCAACAAAAAATACGGGTTCCTCATGGGGGCTGCATAAAATCTAAGTTTTTAAAAAAGTGAAACACAAACCCATATTTTCCCTACTTTTCCTGTACAAACAACTGTGAAAGCTAAACAAACCAAGCAAGCAGACACTTAAATCCTCAGATCCATTACATTTGAACCAATCCAACAGCATTCAGTCAAGTTGTGGGAGAGAACCATGAGAATTTAACATTACATAACACCAATGATAGTTTCGTCCAGGTACAAAAACTAAGTAGTGGTT
>JAQLOL010000025.1:13421575-13433394 GCA_029783665.1 Naso thynnoides | reverse complement strand
TGTAACAAGTAATATCTTGTCTTCTACTGTCTTTCTACAAGCATTAATTGCACAACTGGTGAGACACTGGCAGAAAGTTATTATCAGACATATTCTAAAAAGTAATTGATATGCAAATGCATGAACACATGGTGCATCCTTAAAAATCATCCTATCAGAACCACACATCTAACTAAAGACTGGCCAAAACAAAACAAAGTAGATGCCCTTCTTTAAAATAAATCATTAAAGAGCGGGAACTTGGTTTATAAGTGCGTCCTTTGTTCAAACAAGTACAAAAATGTAACTGTATGGTGTCAGTCAGACTGACACTAGCCATCAGTTACTGAGTTTGTCCTCACTGGCTCGTGCAGACTGCAAGACAACTTACGACGCCTCCGTCAGCTCTGCGCGCGGGCCTGGCGCTGCAATAATGTTGCACGAGCGACCCTACGGAGCGTGAAGAAACTGTCTTCCTGTCGGTGTGTCGGTGCGGCGCTGCTGATGTAGCAGCCGTCTAATCTGTGATACAGCGTTGCTACTTAATTGCAGGCGGTGAACAAGCAACAGTATTATCGACACAGAAATAGCAACAGCCACCACACCTAGCAACAGGGTTGTCAGGACGCAGGAAGTAACTTGCTAGCTCGCTAACTTAGCACTCCTGCTAGCTGCAAACCTCGGCCATTGCTAGCTGCGGCGCTCATGACTAAACGGCGCTTACCGATGTGGTTATCCTCGATGTGTACGATGAGCTCGGCCAGAGAGTCGAAGTGAAGTCCGCAGCCCCCGAACCTACAAGCGTTAGAAAAGAAAGAAGCAGCGGCGATGCCTGTCATGGTCGCTGCTGCATTGGAAATGAGGGCAGGCAGCAGCAGCAGCGGCGAGCAGCGGGGAAACAAGAGGCGGACAGCGGTGGGAACAGCTGGAGCGGCGCGGCGACTTCTACGAGCTGCGTCAAAGCAGCTGGAGAGCGACAACGAGACCGGAAGTAAGACGGTTTGGCTTTCATAACAAAAGCATAAACTGTTTGTTTTTTGTTTTTTTTTTAAGAAATGGAATTGAGACAGAAACAGGGTCATACAACACAACGAGTTAAGTTTCAGCTTTGAATTTTTAAATTTAGAATGACACGTAGTCAATTTTAAAATACACCAAACCAAAAATATTTATATTTTTATTAATTATACCGATCAATAGAGGCCACTTAATGTCTGGAAATCACCTTTTCAACTTAAGCAATTATCTTAAAATATCCAAAAAAAAGTTAATAGCTATGTTATAGAATGGAGTAAATACAAGACACCTTTGCGTTATGGAAGCTCAAACGTTCAATAGGCAAATGAGTTTATTTCCAACACTTAGGATAAATAAATTATCAGGGTGATACAATTAATTTATTAGCCTATTAAGGTAGGCCTACATTCTTCAATGAATCAACTAACCCTTTAATTACTAACTAACCTAATATCTCCACTTCAGTAGTCTAATATCCTAAATGCCCTGTAGGACTCACTGCCGTTGCTTTATTAAACCAATTTAATTAATAACTTTGATCAAACATTAAATGTTTAATCCTTCTCAGTACCCATGTGCAGTTTTCAAACATTTTAAGTGATTGCATTGTCTCCTGAAGCATGATCTTAACTAATATTGTGAATTATTAGAACAACAAATGTACAGAAACCCTGCAATGGACAATAATAATAGCCTATATTTTGTTCTATGATTGGCCTAAAATAAACTAGACCATTCATTAAAATTTCTCAAGGGCAAAGGTAGTTTAACTTTTATTTTTTAAAACTTTAGAGGAAGTTGTCTATTTTATTTTCTCTAACTTGATGCATGGATTTTGTGTTTAAAAAAAGAAAAGGTAGGATGGACAAGAAAGAGTGAGCGTCGGTAAAGCATCCGTACAATTAGCTTGCTACAAACCACCTGTCAAATCCTTCCAACATGCTTCCTCTCTCTGGAATCGTTAAATTTGCTTCCCATGCACCTTTTAGCAGGATGTGTACTGCTTTACTCTTAAGGGTTAATGATTTGTAATCTGGATCCTATCTCAATCTGAATTTCTGCACCTATATCCAGACTGAAATGTAAAATTGTCAGTTATTGTCATCGAGATGAATATCAATGATGCACTTGTAACGTTGCCGAGTAGTTTACGCCACATCAACAAGTCGCTGTAAAACACCTTCTGGCCACAGCATGGCAGTATTGGACAGTATATAAATATGAGCCACACTTGCTGTGTGCAGTCATGCAGGAGTCAACTTTCCCAAACTTTGCAGAGGGTATTTTTAGGTCACACCATTTAAACCGCTACAGCTTTAGTATGTAGTTTCTTAGAGCAACAGATAAGAAAGATTTTCTTGATGTTTTCAATGATGGAGAGGGCATGATGCAATCACCTCCATGACTTAAACAGAAGTCTGCGTAATCTGCATGCAAAAATGTGAATTAGTGAGAAATTATATTGTGTGCATCTATGCAAATATGTGAAGAATCATTTTCTTGAGGTGCATATCTGCCCAGAAATTAATCAACTTTAAAAATGCGAAATTAAAGTAATAAGATTGACTTTATTTCCTTCTAATGCCTTTTTCCTTCCTATTTTGGCCCTATTCAGCATTTTTTTTGCATTTATTGACCGCACAGTAACTTTGACTTTATGCCTGGTGATGGTGTAACGGGTCATCACTGGGTCCAGCACATTTTCACAAAACCGATTCCAGTTACTGTTTGCTTGAGAGCTCTGTGGGATATTACTCTGAAAACGTTTCCTCACGCACAGCCTCTTGTTTGAGGGAGCTGATGCCTTTCTTTTAGAATGCTGGCATCACCTATCAACGGATATTTATCACTGATTGTGTTTGATGAGCTAATCATTTACTCTTCAATTTGTTGCTACTCACAAGTAGATGAGGTAATAGAAGCATTTGTGATTTGCTGCACTCAAGATTTACTGAGCAGGTTGTTTAACCTCAACGTTGAAACACATGCAGGAAAATTCACATTTCACAGCTTCTGGTAAATCTGAGCTCAGCAGCCAGTAACGTTACCCTGCTATGAGATTTTTAAGGAGCCCTCACCCAGAGGTGGGAAGTAACGAAATACAAATACTTTGTTACAGTTCTGAAGTAAAATTTTCAGCTATCTGTACTTTGCTTGAGTCTTTATTTTCCTGACAACTTTTTAATTTTGCTCCCTGCATTTGAACACAGGTATCTGTACTTTCAACTCCTTACATTTTCAAAACAGGCTCGTTGCTTCAGTTTGAATGTTTTTCCCGTTTTGTCTGTGTTCAAGACACTTTAACAACCTAAAATGTCGTATTTGACATTGCTGGAATGAGACCCAACAATCAGCTACTTTTCTGGTGCATTTAGGAACAGCTGGGACAAATCCTACTGATTCTACATTCAAGTTTAATACTCCTTTGCTTTATATTAATATGATGTGAGGTTCAGTTAGCTTTGTACTTAATATGGGTAAGGGGTACTTTTACATAGGTACTTCAAGTACATTTTAGAACCTGTACTTAATTACTTTTATGTGAGTAAAGAAGTTAAGTGAGTACTTTTAAGAAGTATCTGTACTTCTACTTAAGTAAAGAATGTGTGTACATTTGCCACCTCAGCGCTTACCATCTCAGAAAATAGAATTTATTATTGTTAGTATTATCAAGTTATGTCGACTCTTAAAGAAATTAAAACACAATGTTTTATTTGGTATAACAAATGTTTTTTATGTAATTTCACAAAATGTAATGTCCTGACTGAAATGACTAGACAATGGCTCATGACAGGCCGTGGCAAAAACCAATCAGATTGCCTAATTTGATCAGTTTTTATAACTCTTTATATAAACTTAAATAATTTTTCAGTAACACAAATGTGGTATAACTCAATACTGTATAATAATATTACCTCAGATAAGCCACTGTACATGGAATGATAGCCGTCAATTTTCAAACCAGAGTTTACAGTGAAATTGGTTCACTGCTGCAAACCTACAAGATAATGTGCTCATTAAAAGATAGTTATATGCTTTCTCAGTAGACAGTCTGCTTAAATGTGTTAAAATAGAAACAGACTTTTAAGCTCCAAACTGGCCACAGAATGTATTTAAAACTCAGATCATCGGTGTGTTTTTTCATAAATTAGCATTTTTTAGGACATTTATAAATCTTGGTTTTGCGTGCCCAGTGAAATTATATAGAAACAAATAAAACAATTAGATTTTGCTCTACATATTCATCCAAAGCATTATTCATGTAGTCGTACCAATAAATTAAGTCAAAGCTCACAAATGAAAGGCATAAAAGTTATTATCGTCAATGTTTCATAGCCTATAACACTAAACGCCGGCAGAGAACATTTAGAAATGATTTCACAGATGACCATAATAATTCAGTTTGAACACACACAGGAGCCAGATGTAGGTGTCAAAAGGGTGATGTACTTACCTACAAAAACGGAGCACAGAGAAGATAATTCTACACTGTTATAAATCCAGAGTCATCACACAGGCAGCACCATTCACCGGCCACCTAATGTAAATGTTACGGGGTTGAGTGTTTGAGTGCAGAAATGTCACTGGGGTTATCTTCTGGGAACCTCCCTGCACATATGTTTTGTTGAACTGGGCTCTCAGTTTCAACACAGTACTCTGCAATCATGTTTGGTGTCCCAAGTCTCTCCCACGCGGTGCTTTCGAACCTTTGATCAGTCGATCATTCTTTTCAGAAGCTTTAAGCTGGAGAACCTGGAGAATCTAACTGTAAGATGACAGCGGGATGGAAATGTTTTTCGTTCAAACAAATGCATAAATTGAGTTACTCTCTACTACTACTCCTGTGCTATTCCAAAACAATCCCAAAACCCAATATAAATCTTTAACTACTTTAACTACTAAGCGTTTTGCATTGTGGTGAAGCCACTTTGATCTGCCAGGACAGAGCAGTACAAATGACCAAAGATTCTATTTTTTAGTAAAATCGCATATATTTTGCAACCCAACCCAGACTTTGATAAATAGTGTCAACAAGGTCAAACTTGAGCACTACTGATGACTGACTCTTCATACAATATTTCCTGATCATAAACCAGACAGCAGTTAAAACATTCTTCTCAGAGGTTCAGAAAATAAATGATATCAAGAGGTCTGGCACTAATCTCTTGTTTTGTAAAGATACTTTAGTCATAAGAATATTACAAGTTATACAAACATCACTTCTGTCCTGGTGTCATTTGGTATGTTAAAGTAAACAGAGGTTAACAGCTTAAGTTTGCAAAGAATCTTGAGTGAAACCATGACATCTTTTTTCCTTTTATAGTCAAAGATACCATACACCACATCAGCTTGCGTGCTATCAAAATCGTATTTAAAAAGACGTTTTGCTTCTGCTTAGGCCTCCTGAAAACTTGTAGGTAAAAATATAATGATGAATTAAAAAAGCATCTCAGCCTACTTTTGTAGGCGAATCCCTGCTATGACTTAAACTAAATTTGATCAGTTTCTCAGTTACTCCTTTTTAAAAAGCTTGGATAAAATGGGCAATTTGTTGACGTATCTGTAGTTTGCAGGGGTGGGGGTTTCTTCTCGGAACTCTCGAACATGCAAAATTGTATGTTGTGTTACGACCTCAGAGGAGGAAAATTAAAAATAGAAATAGAGTTTAAGAGCAAGAGGCTGCATGTTCAGTCAGTTTAAATATAACCGTCCTGCTGGTCTCGGTGAGGTCATGCATTGATCTTGAGCGCACACCATTTCTGCCCCTGCGGGCGCGATCATATTTGCTTAATCTTCATGCGCAGAAAATAATGTCTACTGTAACTTTCCATTTCTTTGATTTCTTTGAACATCTGCTTTCCATCTTTGATTAAACAAAAACGTGTACGAAGGTGTTTAGTAATTTGTTTACAAATTGAAAACCTCTATGACACTTTATTATTAAGCCTCCTTCACCTTTTGCACCTGCTGCAACAAAGCATCCTCACTGGTGCTAATCTTTCCAAGGTGATTTCAAAAGCACTGCACAAAGGCATAATAATAAAAGGTTTAGTATAATATAGATCAAATCTGCTTTAGTGTGGGTCACTGACCCAAACTGTATCGGCTCTTTCAAACCATAATAGTCTGCTCCTCTGGGAGCATAATGTTTGGATTGCTTGGGAAATATATTGGCAATAAAGAGACAAAAGGATGTCATAAACGTTGATTAAAGCTCTGGTTAAAAGACAGAGGCGGAGAGGCTCTGAATTATGAGGGCTTTTCAGACTGCGTTATTGTTTCAGTGACAGAGCTCTTAGTGCGTCTAGTGGAGTGGTCGCAGGCGAGTGGTAAACATTTCTCAATGTGTGAGGAGTCATTAATCCCTGGAGCCAAGGATGGCTTCACTATCTGTGTCTGTGGCCCGAGAAATCACAGCCAGTTGGCACCAGCAGGTCACACAGAGCTCCGGCATAAATGCTTTGCACTTCAGAGCTGTTTAAATCTCTTCTAATGTGCTGTAGCTAAGACACACATTTCAGACAAGGCCGTTTGGAACGACTACGTGTTTTGCACTTTCAGTTCATTTGAGAGCGAAGCTGTTGATACATTTAAGCTCCCCCGGGTTAGGGCCTTTTGTTCAAAATAAGTTTAGTTTAAGATAAAAAAGAAGATTTTGATTTATCCTGACAGGATCAAATCACTAAGAAAGCAAATTGTTCAAGCCCTGACAGTGAATCTTAGAGCAAAATCTTACTTTGATGATTTGAAGTATGAAAACTGTCACTGAGGCTGCATGACCAACTTGGCCAGTGAACAGCAGATCCTCAGAAGTTTAATGTCCCTGGAAGTCCCAGGATTACAGATTTCTGCTAACTGACCTGATTAACTAAATAATTGGTGGGTCCTATAATGCTCTCTAATCTTGAATCTCTTTATCTGAAGAGGGCCTGTCTGACAAACGCAGATTACCAGTAAGACCTTCAGTAAAACCTTTAATGTCGCCGCTTTGTGCTTACATGTTGCAGTTTTCCAAATTAATTAGTGTTTGATCAAATCACCACACAGGAAATCTAAAGCCAGGTGGAGACGTAGAGAATGAGAGGATTTATAGGGGCCCTGCTTTAATAGACACACATTGAGGTGACATTTCAACCTAACTGCTCTTCATCAGACAGGCGGCAAGCTTGAAATATCACCTGAATGTGTGTCTGTTAAACGCGGTCGTTACTGTAGCCCTGCAGTGCCAGATGTTTGTCACTCCCTAAATGATCAGACCTTGACTATTGACTTGAATCTATGAATACTTGGCACTGATTTCGGGCAATTTTGGTTCACAGCAGACTCCTCATCTGAGTCTCACACACGTTTGAGCTTTAGTTTGAGTTTTAAACATGGAGCGAAGGCTGAATCTCTCCTGTGTTTCTCCCATCTAGCCATCTTGCTGCGCACAGCTCTCCACTGATAAACCTGACACAATGATGCTGGGCGGAGCCTAAGACTGTGATTGATAAATCCAGGATTTTCCAATGAGGAAGAAAAAGTAGATGTGCTTTCAGACACTTTCTAGAGCTTCTCTTTAGAACAGCAGTGGTTAAAACGTGAAGAGGCTTTAATATTGCATCAAACTCCCTCCTTACTTGAACCCCTGGGAGTGTAACTGAAGGGCGAAGCGTCATGGCAGCTCCCGCTGGCAATGCTGTTTATTATTTCCTCTGTATATAATTAATCCAATAAGGCTTTTACACAAATGATATTTTGACATGTCACAGTTAAAAAAACCACAAGGCTATAAATGATTGAAGTAACAATGACTGAATTACATTCAGTTGCTACAGTTTGAGGTTGCCAGTATTTGCATGCTGACCTGTTGTCCCACTCAGTGGGACACTTCAAAAAACCCATTATTAATAATGTGATTAATATTATTAGTTACACCTGTGCTTTTCCTTTAATAATAAGTCAAAATGTCAAATTAAAAATGCCTAAAGGTAAGTTTTCTGTTTGTTCAGTGTCTTTTTTCTTAACTTCATTTACAGTTATAAAGAAAATGTGCACATATTACCCTGTAAGTGGTGATATGATTGGCCTTTAGTATGCTGTTTGAAGTACAGAATGTCAAAACATAAAGAGATGAAATATGTAAATTTCATTGCACAACCATTTAACTCACCATGGTCACCATGTTTACGCAGTCCACAGCATTGTAAGTATAAGATGCGCTAAATTGCGCTAATTTGCGTGCCTGATTGGTCAGTCCTGGAGATCCAGCTTTGCGCCACACCCACTCCGGTTCCGGTAGGGTCCATCTGGGCGTGCATTTACAAAACTCCGCCCTGCTCGCGCCGCCTCCAAGCGGACCGCAATGATTTAGAAGTTCAGGAATCCCACGTGACGTCACCTAGGGGTGACGTTATGCTTCTCTAAATAGATCGTATTGTAATCTTTTCTCAGTCCAACGTGATTTCTTCTGAGAGACTGCTTCACATTTTCTACACTTGTTTGGTGAGTTGAAAAGACTCTATCACCATGCAGAGTACCGTGCACGCGCCTCTGCATGTTTGTTGCGTTCGTTAAAATCTATCCTTTATACTTTTTCTATTCCTTTTTTCATGCAACAGCTTGTTTTGTTGTTCGCTTCAGTAGTCTTGGTAAAGATGTTTTTTTTCCCCCCTTCCTTTTCCCAACCATTTTACGCGTGCAAGTGAACGAGGTGACGGCTTGTGGTAGTTTTGTCAGAGTAGGTGCATTGTCATCTCACTTCGGCCTGTCTGTTGACTTGTTGGTGGAAGTTGAACGCGGAGTCAAGTGCCGCTGCTGCCGCTCGGTCCGTCAGGTAGCAGCGGAGACGAGTCTGCAGGAATTCATCTGAAGTCAAATGAAAACAGCGCTGTGCGTCAGTGCAAATCAAGATGTCATCGAAATTGGTGCTAATTTGGCATTTCTGTCAGGTTTTCTGTTAGTTGTAAAGCCCCGGCGCTGGGTCCCCACATCATTGTCATGCCTGTCCCATCTCGGGATACGCAGAGCCGGCGTCTGTCCCGGACTCTGCGCGCGCTGCGGTTCACCAGCGATCGTGTGGAAAATGATATCCTCGGTTTTGAACATCATACCTTTTTTTTTTTGGGATGAGGGATGAGTGATGCTCCTGTGTTCGGGAAATTTACGTTCCCTTTTCTCTTGAACAGCAATGTGACCAACATTACGTCATTCTGCAGACCAGTCGATATTTGATTAAGCGCAGAGATGTTGGGGTTACTTTCAGGAAGGTTGTGCTGACGAGGCGCGCTTTGCTGGGAAAAAGAAAGATGTTTTAATCATTTGATTGCCACCGCTGTCATTATGTTTATGTGACAACGCTGTCAATAACCGCTCGTCTCCTTTTTTAGATCAATCAGTCTACCAGTTTTATTGCGTCCTGGCGGTGTCAGTGGCCTAACAGCTGATAATATGGTATTTAAGTGAAACGTTGATTTGAGTCATTCTGGTCATTTAGAATATAGTCTATAATGGGCTTTTATGCTTCTGAGAGCAGCGCCCTATTGTACCTCAGTGGAATAAGTTACATTTGATGAAAGCAACATTTTGAGAAAAAAGTTTGGGAGATGAATTCCATTTCACATATTTCCACTTTTTTGTCAGGAAAAGCCTTATTAAAATAAGTAAGACTGTGTTTTGAGATTGAGAAGAAGAATTAAAAAATTCTTGAAAATAATCAACTAATTATAATGAATCATGTTTTCAGTTGTAATAAAACCTCACCTACAGTAATATTGTAAATGGTCAATGGAAAAAACGTATTGTAGATCAAAATATTACTAAGTCAAAGTGAAGAATGTAAAGCTTCTGACTTTACATGAAACTTACTGGCTCACTTTTATAATTTAGTAACCATGATATGGAGCTAATTCTTCCCATATTTCATATGTCCTTATGCTTGATTGCAGGGTTAGTGAAATAAAATATGTCGTTCATTTGTCGACGATTGTCGAAAGTGTTCAGGATGAAACATTCCTCTGGTAATGACTGCACTAATGTAAGAAGGGCTCAAATAACTGAAATCATAACAGCAATCACACGATCCAATCAACAGTTTGGCCTTTTACGTTTCATTTTACCTATTAAAAAAAAACAAAACGTGTTGTACTTATATTATAATTTTGACTTGTCCTTAAGGACACAAATAAACTCAGGGACTTCTTTATTTCTGTCTTGTGTCATGGTGGCCTTTTGAAGGGTCATTAACATATTTGCTATGAGTTTAAACGTTGCGGAAGACAGCAGTAAATGACCGATCTTGAGGTTTACATCACAGTGGTCTTGTTGTCACACATTCAGTCCAAGAGCAGAGAGTTCAGGGCAGACATTGTCTAAGAGGGCCACGTTCCCTGCCTCAGGGATCGCCGTGATCCTGCCTTGAACTTGTGCTGTCAAAGGCCCCGGCTATTGGGAGCTGGAGATTTGAATTTCTGCGCATGTTTGTGCTTGCATTAACCCCATATGCCTTTGCACCACAACCCTTCTTTTCTCACCATATTGTTTAAATTTTAATATACGCCCTACCTGGAGAATTCCTCCCCAGCTCCTCTTGAAATCGAATGCCGGACCCTAATCCTTCCCCTCACACACATCAGGACATAGTTAATGTAAAGTGTAACCAAATTTCCTGTGCTAAACTAAAACATCGATATCGAATGAGAGCCAAGTGCCCCTTCCAAGGAAAAGGCCTTGAGTACTGATAATTTGAAGTGTGAAAGCTGTTGGATAATTCACAGAGGCATTCACAGAATTAATGGTTAAAAGTTTTATGTGTCATGTGGCTTGAATTTCCTGGTAGAGGAGATGAAATAATCAAGTCCTATTTCAGAGACGTTAAATTTTTGCATCTGTTCGATACTCCTCATTTTTGGTGCTTTCTGGTGATTTATTGCAAAGTTTTCGGTATAAATAAAGTGATTCATAGTCATATAGATTTTTGTTGGTGGCAACAAGAATTGTGCAAAAAGATGAACGTTTCATGTTCGCGTATATGAGATAAAAATGTGGACTAAAATTTTTGACTTGAGATATTAATGTTCAGCGATAAAGCAGTGTTTGTTTTTACAGTCGTACCTGTCGTCATTCTGGGTCTCTAACTTGGGTTCAGGGTTAGGATCGGCTGTGTTGCTCATGTTTGTTGTGTCAAAGGAAACCAGGTGAGTTTTTTAGGGGCCCTCCACAAGAGACGGCATGAACTGGTGACAGAAAGAGAGAGCAGGGCTCATTGCTCTCTGACAGAGAGACCCTGTCCAGACCCTGGTCTGCAGGCTCGCTCATGAAGTACAGCTTGTTAGGAAAACAGCACTGCTTAGCATAACACAACATTTGAGTGTTTTGATTGTGCTTGAGGAAATAGTCTGTACCCATGAAAACAACACACATGTACATAGTGTATGAAAGTATTCATGCTCAACGTGGGACGGGAGGTATTGACTTGAATTTCAGATCCGTTTTAGTTTTGGTAAACTGACAGTGGTATGTGTATATAATGATACCGATGGGTGCCGTGTGTACTGTAATGTAATGTTCCCGTCAATGCATCTAGAGTGCACATTGTAAACAAACCACGCATCTTATAGTGATGATTCAACTATTAGTCTCTCTGCATACCTCTGTGAACTGTTTGCTTTAAAGATATTGCCGCAGTACAACACAAGGGAGACAAAAGAAACAAAGAAAACGTTGTTGCATTGCTCGGTTAAGATTTTTTTGTCCTTAAATTTCTTCGCTTAGCTTTGCTTATATGGTGTCAGATGAGAGATGCACTGTGTTCTTGTACACCTACTATTTTCCCTAACTGCGCA